>VZTF01006490.1:974063-990994 GCA_013397755.1 Cnemophilus loriae | reverse complement strand
CGCCGCCGCCGCCGGGGGGCGGGCGGGAGCGTGCGGCCGCAGTGAGCCCGGCCGGCCGAGAGCGGGGGGCGGCCGAGCCCCGCGCCGCGGGCACCATGGACAGTATCCTGGAGCCCTTCCCCGCCGAGCGGCTCTTTCCCCCCGCCGGCACGGGCTTCCTCGACTTCGGCGACTTCAGCGAGGCGGACTTCCTCAGCAATGTGGTAAGGGACCGCCGGCAGCACCCCCTCTCCGGCGGGCCGGCCCGAGCAGCGGGGACGGGACACGGCAGCGGGCTCTCCTCGGTCCCCGCCCTGCCCTGCCTGCCCCGGGGTGCCCCGGAGATGCGGGTAGCCGGGTGCCCGCCGTCGCACACGGCCAGCTCCCCGCTGGACTGGCCCTGCCGCTGTTACGCCGAGGAGACCCCGCCAGGGGATCTCAGGGCTGTTCTGCACTACAGTTTTATGAGCCTGATGGCTGGGGAGAAGTGTGCGGTGCCAGGCGGGGACTGTACGACCTGCCGTGTGTGAGCTCGGGAAGCGCCGGAGGCACGGCCGGTTGCCGTCGGGAGAGCTTTGGGCTCAGCGCCTCCTCTCTCCTTTGCCTGTAACTTTTCCTCAGAGTGGCATTTGGGAGATGAAGCATCTTCCCCTTGGCGCTTTGGCTGGGCTGGTTTACTTTGGAGAGAAGGGTGAGGGGGAAGAGTGACTTGGGAGGAAAATGTGTTGCCAGTCTCAAGAAACCAAAGGGGCATTGTTCACCTCTAGGGAAACTGCCCAGCCTCTCCTAGGAGTCAGGCGAGTCCTCGGTCCAGCAACTCTCCCTGAGAGCACGCACAGACTCTTTGCTATACAGTCCGAGCTTTCCATGGGAGTTTGTGCTGCGGATCCTGCAGCCCCTCTGCCAGGCAGGACCCAACCCTGAGGCAGAAGTGGAAGGGCTCCGCCGGCCTCTGAGCGGCTGCAGCCGTGGGACAGTGTGCCTGCCCCGGACAGAGATCTGAGCAATGGCTTGTTACTCCCCTGTCACAGTACTGGCACCTCCCGTGTTCCCGGTGTAGCACTGTGAGCGTCCCTGAGGACTGCCATGCAGTGAGAGCAGGGAACAGGGAGAGGGGGTGAATCCACTGATGAATCCACTTCTGCTTTGCTATGCAAAAGATATCTAAAGCCTTTTATGCTGCCTCCTTTGTGAAGGAGACGGTAGAAATGCAGAATCTGCATAAATATTAAGTGCACTGCACCAAGCAGAGGCACACAGGGTCTGGGAAAGAGATTATGCAGGCAGCCCCATCCCTCAGAGATCTTGCCAGCTCCTAATTTCCGAGATACCACTGTGCCTCGAGGACTGATTCCACTGGGCTCTATCAGTGGCAACAAAGTCCTGCAGTGTTCAGGCAGACCTTCCAATGGCACATCACCCCAAGACTGAGCACTCGCCTTGCCTGCTCATATCTGAGAGACCTGTTGCTAGGAGTTTTCTGCTTTCCCTAATTCTGTACACATCCAGCATGGATGAAGCTATGCTGATAAGAAGTGCTTTATGCCAAGACCATTGATTCCTTTACCAAAATGAAAATAGTATGTATTGGCAGCAGCCCTTTTACCCAGGTGCAACCTGGGCTGCGGTCAGAAGTCAGGGAACCCCTAACCAATATAGGGGGTACCTTTTTATAGTTAAACACAACTTCTGCCTGCAAGCAGACCCTGTGAAAAAGAAGCTTTTGTGTAAGAGTGCCATCTGGTGCCACCTCCCAGGACAGTGTGTTTAAAGTGTGTGGTGGCCGTGGGCAGGCTGGCTCTGTCCTGCCTCATTTAAATGGCTTTTCTGCTTGGAGAGCTGCTTCTGGAAGCAGCTTGCCCTTGTCTTCTCATTAACTATGTTGCAGTGACTCAGGCATCGTTGTGCTCAGCTGACAGCAGAAAGGCACTTTTTTAAGGCTTTTTTTTTTTTTTCCTGTGGATTTTTTTCCCAACTGCCAGCACCACAAACTTCTGCTGGAGTGAGAGAGTCAAACTGAAACCTTCTCTTCCTGCAGATGATACATATGAGAGATTCTGTAGCCACTTCTCGCCTACCAAATCTGTTGGTGATACAAGAGCCAGAACATAATACATCACCCTCTTTGTTCTCACTCTGCATGACAATGAGGAGGATGGAAGAAATACACTTGGATTTTCTTACTAAATCCAGCAAATCTCCTGGGATCTTGAAATGCGTGGAGAAGTTCTTTTGACATAGAACTGTGCAAAGCATCACCGTGCACAATAGCTCACAAAGTTGCCAGTGCCTTTGCTTCAAAGATGGGCAGACTTTTCCAGATATTGTTCAGCAGGCATTTTTCTTAAAACAGGCCAGGAATTTCGGCCATAAAATTTCTGTATGAAATCTTTGTGAGTATGATTTCCTCTTTTCAGAAACGAAGCAGAAAGAAAAGATGGATGAACCTTACTGCAGAGTCTTTGCTCCTTTAGGGCAAGAATTGTATGTGTCTAAACTGCTCTCTTTTCCTCAGCCTTGGCAGTCCTAATGAGTCATCTTGGTCTTTAAAAAATGGTTCTCTGTATTGTTCATCTGAAGCTGTGACAAAGAATTAATTAAAGCACATCTGTAGATGCATCTTCAGAAAGGTCTGTGTGCTTGTAACAGGAAAAAAAATTGAATAAGTTTGGGGGCTACCTTTCAGAGACATCTGCCCAGGTTGTAGGAATAGGTTGACAGAAACCTCGTGAAATTCAGCAAGAACGAACCCTGACTCCTGCCCCTGGGATGGATGGATGGATGGATGGATGGATGGATGGATGGATGGATGGATGGATGGATGGATGGATGGATGGATGAATGTACTGAACCACCAGGGGTCATGGACCACTGGTGTGCCCCAGTAGCAAAGGGAGCTAGGAGCAGGAGTGAGGTGGTAGAAAGGCACAGGGAAGTGATTATCCCCTTTTTCTTGAGAATCATAAAACTGTGTCTCAAATACAGTGTCCAGTTTTGGGCAGCCTGATACCAGAAAGACATGGACAAATCTGAGTGCATCAAGGGGATTGTCACCAATGTAACTGGGAGATGGAGAATTTCTCCTGTGAGGAGTAGCTGATGGAGTTGGACTTCCTCAGCTGGAGAAGAGGCAGCTCCAGGAGGACCTAGCAGAAGCCTACCTGCACAGCTGAGGAAGTTACTGAGAAGATGGAGCCAGGCTCTTTCATAAATGCATGGCAGGAGGATGAGTGGTCATAAATTGGAATGGGGAAGGTTTAGACTGGGTATAAGGAACCAGTTTATCACTGTGAGGATTTCGGAATTTTTTTGAAAATCTTACGGAGAGTGGTGTCTGCTTGTTAATTAGAGGGGAAATCTCCAAAGGACACAAAATGCCTCTCTTCGCTTAGCTTCTGCTAACCAGACTTACATAGGATGGCTGCTAACAGCACTGTCAGTCTCCTTTTGCTGAAGAGGCCACATACTGCTCTTGAACTTTAGCAACTTTGCTCGTCTTTTTCTCCCAGAAGGACCTACCATATATATGAAGCTAATCCTTCATGCAGTGCCTGTTTATCAGTTTCACCCATCGTGTCCTGTCCAGTCCAGCATTTCTGATAATTTCTGCAAGCAGACATCTATTTGCTTATGGTCTATTACAACTGTACTCAGAGAGCTCTTACTTTCTTGTGCAGCTCTTATCAGTGCTGTGAAACTCTTCAAAAGTCAGATCTTTTGAGTCAGATTCACCACTGTACTTCATTGGGTTTGTGACACTGGTGTCAGAATGAAGCCAGAATAAACCAACCAAACAGGAGTTATGTGTTTCTTTTTAACCCAGTACCCCAGTGGGTTTGTTTCTTCCCTCTGTTTCTGTGTTTTATAGTGCAAAAAACACCTTCAAAGATGACTTATTTATGTAAACACAGCTTTATTCTGACTCTATGCTTTTCAAAGCATATACTTTACCTCCTTCAAGAGACATCAAGGCAAGAAAATAGCCTGCATGCTCACTGAGGTCTCCAGTGTTGGAAGCTGCAGAATGGCCGTTCAGGCTGTCTCAGGAGTGCTAACCCAGCTCCTCCAGGGAATGCACAGTAACACACTCTTTCGCTGTGTGATCCTATATGCCCAGGCAATGTGATTATTGGCATTTTCTGGAGCCTACAAAGGGACAGCAGAATGGGAGAAGAACTGCTTGTCTCTGTGGGTTTGCTCCTTGAGTGTAACACCTCGAGTGGGTGTTGGGCTTACTATGTGCTCTTTCCTTTAATATTGTCCCAGCCTGCAGGAGGAGGAGAGTGGCAGGACTGTTCATAGTGAGCAGGCTGAGAGTGGTGCTGGTGCAACTCATAGGGGAAGCTTCCTCTGTTGATGAAGAGAGGCTGTTCACCATGGATGACTGTCACTCTCACAGGAAGCCTGTACCCACTTTTATTCCTCTTATGCCTACTACAGGGACATAAATAGCACTTAAGTGGTGCTTAGGTGTTGGACGGACCTTTGGTCTGAGTGAGTTTCGTGCTTTGTGAACTCCCTCTCACCATCTCAGTGCACAGTGAGACTGGAGAGCTCAGGCAGATTTGGTCACCCACTTCGTATCCCTTGCAGCTGCTAGACAGGGGAGCTCTGCTGTAAGGGGAGGCTGGGTCTCCAGGACTGATGGTAATCTCTCGTGGGGACACATGCAGCAAGCATTTTGGCCCTCTATTCCCGTGTCCAGTAAAATCTGCTCAGTAACGCATTTATGATTAGTCTGCCAAGTACTGGATGTGGAAAGGCTATTTTCTTTAAATTTTTCTTGGAACTTGCTGGCCAGATTCCTGTAGGGTCTGGAGCACAGATACAGAGACCTGATGGGGCTATCAGACCTGGCCTGATGGAAATGAATCCGAAGATAATAGTTCCCATATCTTTCTATTTCATTAGTCTCTTTGGATCTATCTCATAGTTTCTACACTTCGTGGTCCTGCTGCTCCTTACTATCTCATGGCGGAACTTACACTTGCAGAAGTGCTAGCAGCGGGATAAAACCATGGATGTCTGGGTCTCTGAACATCATCACCGTAGAGTCACCACCAGGAAAAATGTTTGCCGTGCAGTAACAAAGAGGGGAAGAGACTTGAACTTCATTTGGAAGACTAGGTCAATACTTTGTCCAGCGACTGTGAATCATTTGTGTGTCCTACCTGCCAGGAAACTGATAAACATTTGGGATGCTCTTCCTAAATAAACACATTCATCTGTTGGACAACGGCCTGCATGTGCTGGGAACCCACTGTCCTAAATTATCATCTCAGCCAAAGTGAGAGAACCCATTAACTGTGCTCTTGGGCCAGAACTAGGAGAGAGGCTGCAACTTAGAGTGGGAGTGCAGGAAGGCATATGTCCAAAACAGAGTTAAACATTGGAGACTGAGCCATCATCTTGGTGGGGAGAAGCAGGAAGGTCTTTGGTGAAGCGCTTGCAGAGTAAACAAAGGGAGGGTTTGGCAGGAGGCGGAAGTACATCTGTGCACAATCCACTCCCACCGAGGGAGGGTGTCATCAGCACCAGCTGGGAGACGCTGGAGTTGTGTACTGCTCAGACCATGTCTGCCAGGTGATCCTCACCCCCTCTGGCATAAGGCAGTCATTCAATGCCGCCAACACCACTTTCAGAGAGGAGGAAATCTGAGGTCTCATTTGTATAGATCAGACTGTGGAAAAACTAAGACCAGCCCACTGCACCTCCTCTTGGTACCAGTAAAAGTGGCCAAGCTTGTACTGTATGGTGGCTTCAGAAGCCACCATAGTGTGTGGTGGCTTCTGAATTTAATGAAATGTATTGTGTTCATTGATGCAAAATGTCTTCTGCTGCCTAGGAGCTCATCTGGTACTGCACTGGTCCCATCCCATGCTGCTCTGGTCTCATCCATGACTGGTGCTGTGCTGGTCCCTTTGGTGCTGCACTGTTCTTGCTGAAGCCTGGAATGGAGCTGTCTCTGGTAGAGCAGGGATTAGGAAAGAAGAGCGTTTTCTGAAGCAACCCCTTAAAGGGGAATTTAGAACTAGGGATTTCATAGCCACAGTTCGTAGCTGCACTATTTAAAATGTGGCCAGGCTGACACCTCTGGGTCTTACTGCTGTGTTTCCTCTGAGAAAGGTTATTCCTCAGCTTGCTCCCTTTTTTCCTCAGCATTTCGCCATAGGTTTTAAGGTAGTATTTAATTAGCATTTAGTAATAACTTATTTACTATTTAAAGAATTCTCAGTGTTAAAGGAAGCAAATGAAAATGCTTAACTCTCTGGAGTTGTCTTCGGGACGGCCGTATGGCAGATCCTCTGAGCATAACCACAGCCAGGATTGTTCTTGATACAGTGATTTGATTCTCAAGACTCACTTGTACCAGTTCATTTCAAGGAAGGGATGAGTCAACTCACTAAAGCTTATGCATCCTTGTCCTGTTGTGGACAATCCACTACAAGAAACCAGATAGTTCGCAAAAGTCAATTGGTGACTCTCTTTGCTGCAGCGTTACAGGAAAACAGGTAGGGCACCAACTATAAAGCAAACCATTACAACTCACCTAAGAAATGCCCAAAACCTGTCTCTTGGCCTAATTTGGCTTAGAGACTTCCCAGGGAAATTCCAGGTCTGTGCAGCAAGGTACAATGGAGTCACCTATGCTTCACAGGCAACCTTGTGGCCAGCATTGTTCTTCTCCAGGAGACATGTGTCACGGAGGAGCCAAGTGTGTTAGGTCCTCAATTCCAAGCCAATCTGGGATTACTACAGCCTATCAATCCCAGCTTTCTGCCAGGGATTGTATTTAAAAATCTAAACTGCTGAGACTTCATGTGTCCACATGGGAGATGAAAAGTGAGAACAAGGGTGGAACCAAAGCTGTGTTTCTCGGCTGATCCCCATGCTGGCACCATCTTTTTCCTGCTGCAGCATGTGACTTCTGTGTGAGCAACCTCCGTGTAGTTTGGTATCCTCTGACTGAAATCATCGATCCAGTTTGCAGCCTGGCACTAGGACAGAGTGGGTGCTTCTATGGAGCTCTTCTCTTACTTTTTCCTATATCTGGAGCTCAACTTGTGTTGTAAGTTGTTAGATGTTTCCTTGGGTTGGTGTCTGCATGTTTTGCAATGTTCCTCAGAGCAGAAGTAGCTGAAAGGTTGTGAAGAGCCAAGGGCAAGGCCAGAGTGGCAAGAGACTGCAAGTAGTCTGAAAGGCAGGCTGTGTCATTCAACCCAGTTGTTCCCCATGTCTGCCATGCAGTGTTTACATCTATCTATCTTATTTCCAGCTGCTCAAGAAAACAAATTTTACTTCTGCTTTCCTGTATGGTTACATCATTCAAAGTTTTCCTTTCCTGTAGTTTCCTGAACTGACCCGAACACTCCAGCCTCATCCTCTCACCTATGTCTTTCTGACTTGTTTATCCACCTTCTTTTCTCTTTCTTTGTATCTCTCCTTTGACTCTTATTTTCTTAAACTGGTCCAGGGCTATCTGCCTTTGAAATCATGTGGCGCTGCTCTGGTCTGGTCTGTGTCCAAGTGATAGATGCTTGACTCTGATCTTGACACATTGATTAGCCAGAAAAAGGTCTCATGAAGGTTAGAAGTGCACATATCCACATATTCTTTCACTCCTTTCTTTCTTTTCCTATTTTATCTTCTCTTCTCACTTTCTAAGACTGCAGAAATTCCCCGTACAGCACTATGCAAGGCTATTCTCCCTGAAACTAGTATGTAATCTAAACCAGTACTGGAGTAATTAGTACCATCTTTAGAGCTGAAAGGTGATGCCTTGTGTGAGGTCATTTATTACGATCACTGTCCAGGCTATTCCAGAGGAAACTCACCCCTGATTACCTCAGCAAAGTTGCTTTTGGCTTCTTTACACTGTGACTTTGTCTTGATTAGGAAAAATGTTCATTTAGGTCAGTCTGGCTGACCTGATTAGCAAAGCCTGCTCAAAACGCAGTTAGCATTTTTCCTAGAATAGATGCAAAACATAATGCCTTCAGCTAAGCAATCTGTGTCAGGAGTTCCCCTGCAACAGGAATGTCAGAGCTCCCTTGGGAGGAACCTGGCAGCTAAGGCTGGAGGAGTACTACAGCTTGGGCCTGACACCAACTGTGTTACACAGGAGGGAACTGGATGCTACACTGGTTGTGGACATTCCTGTTGGATTCTCAGCATCTCTCCTGCAGGTGAGCTTTGTTAGATCAATGCCCAACGACATCCCCCATGCTGACTCCCCACCAGTGTCATGGGGTCACTGGCTCCTCCTCTCGATGGCATGGCATGTCTAGGGTGAACACTGCAGCTCAAGGATAACCCATCTCTGCTGTTCGAGGCACAGGGGGTCTACCATGAGAACTTGCTCCTGGCTCTGCAATATTTGTAGCCCTCTCACTACTCAGAGGAGAGCTTTCCCCTCCAGAAGAGGAAAGAGGTAGAGGGAGACCAGGATGAAGAAGAGGACCCAGTTGCAGAGCCTCAAGAGTTAATTGTTGCATGTCAGAGCAGCTTGATGTTAAATGAGTCTGCTAAATTCATGACAGGTGCTTTTGGCTAAGCCCACTGCTGTCCCGGGGGGAAGGACTGCAAGCCAGGCAGCTCAGGGAGGAGGAAACCAGCTCTGACATTTGTAAAGACTGTTGATGGAAGGTTTCTTTCAAAGGCTTTTCAGTCAGTCTGAGAGATTTTTGCCCAGGGAGTTCTGGAAATGTGGCTCTTCTTTCCAAGCAAATGTGGCAGACTCTCTGAGTTGATGAGGTGCTGTTGAGCCACAAATACTGAATTGCCAATTGAATGATGTTGGGTTTGTTTTTGTTGTGTTTCTCCTGTCTTTATGGACAGTGGTGCAGTGAGGTTGTTGGGAATGGGAGAACTGTATTTTAGTCCCAGCTCTGCCAGTTTCTTAGTGTGTGATCCTCAGGATGTCACTTGCAGTGATGCAGCTTTTGCTCACTGTAAAAAACTGGACATCCTTATTCTTTTTGAAAAGGAGCAGTGTCATCATCATCAGTGGGTGAAGCAGATTAACAAAAACTAAGACTGGAGTGGGGTTTTGCTAGTATCTGCCAGGAAAGGTCCATAGGAACTATTACTTTGCTTCCCTGGTTGGACTCTTTTTGAATGACTTTGCAGCTATACATGGTATTTGCCACATTTTCAGTTTGGCTGATCTATTCTCCACTGATATCCCAGCTATCCTTCACCTGTCTCCTGTTCTTTATCCCTGTGGACCACACGTGTCTCATTCTGACCTCAGATACTTCAAGCTAATCCAGAGTAATCTTTCTGTGTCAGTATGAATGACTGTGTTGGTCAGCATCAGGATTTAAACTAAAGTACTTTTGGCCCATGCTGTTGCTGGCCTGACCACTCTGGGCCTTACTGAAAACCAAACAATTTTTGCTTTATAAATCCAGTGAATGGGCTGTACTCATACCTCATCCTCCACTGTACAACCAGATCCTGGCTCAGGCGCAAAACCTAACTTCTCCCTCAGTTTGGTGCAACTTGCTGAGAGCACCCTGTTACATTTTTGCCCTAAACTGCTGCATGGTCAGTGCTGGGCTGAGTTCCCAGGCTCCCAAACCATGTCTCTGCTAATTTGTACATGAGAAGGAGGTAACAAGATGAAAATACCAGAATGTCATGGCTTTAACAGTCCCTAGCAGGACATTCAAGACCCATGTCAATCCCTGCTGCTGCTCAGCACATGGTTTTGCACTTTCTCTTGCTTTGGAGGTGCCTTTTCTTCGCTATAACTCTGTCTGGCCTGTTGTAAAGTTAGGATCACCATCATCCATTGGGAAGAATGATGCAGCAGTTGCTTTTCCATCCTCTGATGCTTCTCCTGCTGTTCAGGTTTTGTCAAATGTAGTTGGCAGCAGTCCAGCAGCTGGATTAGCAGTAATTAATGAGCAAATGGCCTGCAGCCCTTTTTCAGACCTAGCAAAGCACATACTTTTCACTTTTTTCTAACATGGTTTTGAGCCCTTTTTTATCATGCTGGGAGAGAGCTGAGTAGCAGCAGATGCTGCTCTGGTCAATACTGGGCACTGAACAGAGGCTGCTGTGCTCCTTTCTTCGCCGATAATTAGTACCAGGGTGGTACGTAGAGGCTGCTAGCTAGGACAGCAAAACTGTTTTCTCC
Organism: Cnemophilus loriae; assembly: GCA_013397755.1. Classification (NCBI taxonomy): domain Eukaryota; kingdom Metazoa; phylum Chordata; class Aves; order Passeriformes; family Corvidae; genus Cnemophilus; species Cnemophilus loriae. The sequence goes on along the minus strand of VZTF01006490.1, from coordinate 980,871 downwards.
CTCCCCTTGTATCTGCAGCCACAGTGAGCAGTCAGTGGCAGCTGACTGGGTGAGCTGCAGCAGAGCAGGAGCAATGCTGATTTCTTAATTTTCCTGCATGCTTCAGGGTCCAAGGGAACAGCCCTTGCAACCTTCTCCTTTGTGACCTGGAGCTGAAGTCCCAGGTGAGGTGAAGGCACATATTACTGTGTCAAGCCCAGCAGCTACAGTGTGGTGAGGTCACCCAGCAGCCTTGATACCTACAAGTAAGCGCCAGAAACCCATGTCCAGACCAGCTGCCCATCCACTGGTCTCAGATGCCTTTCTGATATTTGATTGAATTACACAGAGTTGTCAGAAGATTTATTTACTCATTCTGGGAAAGAGAAGAGTGAAGGATGCCAGAAGGGATGGAGAATAGGGAAAGAAAGAGGGAAGAAAAACCAAAGACGAGAGAGGTAGCTATGCAGTTAGCATTCCTGAGCCATCTGGACCTGTTGGCATGGCCCCATCGGGACGGGCTCACATGTTCATCCATAGCATGATGTAATCTTCATTGCCCAGCATTTGATTTTTCTCCTTGTGCTGGATGGCCTCGTATCTAGTGCATGTCTGGAGCGGGCATTTTGATTTCCTGTTGCTATTTGTGGACTTTTCCTGGCCGATCCTCAAGAGCAGCTCAGGCAGTTTGCATTCCTCAAGCAGAAGCAGCAATGCCACCCTGCCGGCGGGAGCGGAGGCCAGCTGCAGCCAGCCTGCCAGCCCAGGAGAGGCAGCCCTGCACGGGGAACCAGCTGTGGTTTGCACCGTGCTGCAGCTAGGGAGAGAGTGACACCTCTGCCTGGCGCTTGGACCAGGAGTCGGCTCAGCCTTCAACACCACCACAGAGAGGGCTGGTGGGACCACTGTTCCCAGACGCTCAAGGGCTTGCCTGCCCTGCTGGATCTTGCAGCAGAACAGGAGGAAGGAGAGTTTTACTTGACCCAAGACCTATTCTTCACTTTGGTAGCTGTGAGTAAAAAGCAACCGATTATCTCAGTCCTTCTTCTTTACAAATGCCAGCACCAGAGAACACCAGGTCTCTCAGCTGCCCTGTGAAGCAGGTGGGCGTCCCAGCACATAGGAAGGGACGCTAGGAAGGACCTGGTCTGATATTGCCAAGTGCCCTCTCTTCATAGTGGAAGGCCTGTCATCCTCTTCCCTCCATCACTCAGTGCCATTTGCAGGAGGCAGTGCAGTCTAGTCGGAAGGATTCACTCAGGTTTCCACCACGTTCTATGGGAGATAGCCATGCCTCACCAAGACCAGCTATCTCTTTTTTTCTTGTGTCCTTCCTAGCACATGAAATGAAGAAGATTTGCATTTCTGCCTCCATAAGAGCACACTGTTGGAAGGTCTTTAAGTCACAGGAGCAACACAGAAGCAAAACAGCCTTCTTCACTACATAAACTCAGTGTGTAGAGGAGCAAACAGTTGAGCCATAGGTCTCCTCCTGCTTTTAGAATGAGAGCAGTTCTCACCCTCCTGCATGGCTGGGAAAGTCTGAGATGCTCTGAGGATACAGATGGGATTCCTCTACCATGTACAACTGCTGCAAGCAAACCTCAAACCCAGCAATATGAGGGCCTGCTTCAGATTATGCTGTTCTGCAATCTGACTCAAGATGTGGGTAGCTGTGTGATGATACATTAGGCAACAGTTTGACCTGAGCATCTAGTACTCCCTCCTTCACAATGCCTCATCCTGCCCACATGCCTCCCTTAGCTTTGTTTCCTCCAGGGGCTTGGGAATGGGGAAATTGAGTGCAGTGACCCCCAGGGAGCAAAATTATTTTCAGTGGAGAATCCTACTGCCTGGTTCAGAAGTTGTCCTGTTTGCGCATGAAGGGAGCGGGGCTTTGCTTTCATAATAACCCAGAGACAGCCTGTCCACCAGGGATGGACTCCCTGGAACCACAGAGCTGAGCTTTTCCACCCAGCTCAGCTCTGTTGAGTGAGAGAGTAGCTCTGGAAAACGATGGCCTCTTTTTAAACCAATTGGCAAAAGTCTTGCGTCTCTCCTGGGAACAGGCCAGGGATTCTGAGTCACTGCTTGAGTGGGTTGTGGCCAAGGTAGTCGTACCCAAGATATTAAGTGAGAGAGGAGAGATCCACCCAGGAGTGCCAGCAGAAAGAGAAATAGTCATGACCATAATTAATAATAATATAATGATGAAAAGATTCAGAAATGCACTGCCCACTCCAAAAATAAAGTTTGAGGACAACTCAAATGTTGTAAAGAAAAGAGAGGAAAGAGTCCAGAAACACCGCCAAAGCCTGCATGTCAGCTGCAATGCAAGGAGTCCCATCCAGCTGGCCTGGGTTCAAAGAGCTCCTATTGTCCAACAGCATTTCCAAGACACCATTCAAAACTTTCAGAAAATGAACCTAAGATGCAGAGTGAGATTTATCACACAATAAAGGCAAGCCAGATGTGTGCACCCTTTTGGAGAGAGACAGGAGGAAGGCGAAGGAGGAGCGAAGCAGGGGAGTATTGAGCAGCAGAGGCATGAGGGAAGAGGTTGGCATGAGAAGGCCTGGTGCTGTGAGGATCCAGGCAGGAGCAGGGGACTGCATCCGTGCTGGGACACATACTGGGCACTTGTGAAGGGTTTCCTGTATATCGAGAACACCATACTTGGGAAAATGCACTTAGCATCAAGGTTAAGGGACAAAAAGGGAAGATCTCACTGATGCTTTTTTTCTTTCGTTGCACATAAAACCATGATGGATACTAAGAGGTTGCTCCTTGTCCTGAATTATATATCTGCAAAATAAGGCCCTGTTTGAAAGGATGCCCAGAAGCCAAACCACTGTAGATTTTATCTTGATTTTCTAAAGCTCACACAGTCTTCATTATCACTTTGCAGCACTGGCCACCATGGCAGGGCTGTAACTTCTTTTGCCACAGGAATCACTCACTTTCACCTGTGATTTGATTATGTTAAAATCTATTTAACATAATCAAATATTAATAAAAACAATTAATTACACAGAAAGATAATTTAATCTTTGAATATGCTGCTAATATGAAGTTACATGACTACAACCTGCCATCATTAGATAACTCCTCAAGTTCTCCCTGCCTGCAGAACATCCTGGCAGGGTGGCCATGCCATACCACACTCCACAGTGACTTGGATTTGTTCTCAGGAAAATCTATGGTAGTAAGGATTTGTTCATCTAAGAGCAAAAAGCCTGAGAAAACATTTTGGAAGCTTAAGCTAGATAGTCTCTCTTTGCAATGACTCATTTGTCTGGTAACTGTATTTCTCTTCTACAACAGTTGGTTGTTTTTTGGGTTTGGTTGTTTTTGTTTTTTTTTTGAAAGGCCTGGATTTATCTGGAGGCTTTAAGCGGAGCTCAGTTGCAGATGACGAATTTGAAGCAGGAGGCGCTCAGCTCTGTAAGGAACCATATTTGATTACCAGAGTGGTTCCTCTAAGCCCTAAAACCCATGAGGCCATCCATCATCTCCCTTGTCCAGGGATGTCCAGAAAATTGATTCCCAAATCCACCAGCTTCTGCAGAGACCACTTCAATGCTGGGGTGCAGATGTCTGCTTGATCTCAGAGACAGGAGCTTTCACAGCAGGAGTTCAGGGCATAATAGGTTTCCTGGCTTCAAAGGAACATGGGATCTTTTCTTCTCAGAAGCTTCTGACCTTCCTTGAGTGCATGATACCATGCATCTCCACATTTCACCAGCTACAGGGTCCTTGGCTGCTGGGCCTTGTTGTGGAGAAGTCCAGCTTGAAGAAGGGGTAGCTGGAGAGCCAGGTGTTGGGAAAGGGTTTTCATAGGCTTCATTTTCCCCTTCAGCTGTGATTTTCATGCTATGGTTGAAGTGACTGCCTGCTCTCCTACCAGTCAGATATACATCCTTATCTTTGGAAATGTAGAGCTTTTATTCCTGGTTCACCAGCATCACATCTTCATTCTACCCCAGGATGGTGTTAATCCAGGCTACCCCAGTAGTGACAAATGGTCTGAGAGGTGTTACTGCTCTTTGTGGCCTAGGAAGGATTGCCCTGTTCTCCAGAGACTCTGGTTTTTGCAGCTCCACTGCTGAGGTGAAAATGATACCCTCGGCATTGGAGCTGAAGTTTAATTTCCTATCTACTGCTTAGGGCACAGATTTTCCACTGAGATATTGGCAGAAGGTCAGAAATCTGCATTCCAAGTTGAATTGCTTTGAAAACTGTCCTGGTGCAAGACCCTGTTCAGTCTGCTGCTTGCAAAACCCAACTCTTGCCCAGCCTGGCCACTGAAGAGAGTCCCAGCTCTTGCCCTCTCAAGATTTTGCATGAAAATCCCTCGCATCCTTGAGTCACAAATCAGATGAGTTGCTCTGTTAAGTGGCCTTTAAAAAGGCCTAAGGAATTAAAGCCACCAGTAATGTTTGGTATTAGCTGCATGCCTCAGCTTTTGGACTTGAACAGACTACAGCTCTTCCTCTTTCAAGGCCTACTTTTCTTTATGGGTCTCCAGGGACCTGACAGGGGACAAAATGTGAATTAACTCTGATTTTGCTCTCTGAGCAAAAGGAACTAAAGAGAAACAGTTTCAAAGAGACAAATGAAGATGATTGTAAAGATAATTCAGACCTTTCCTCCTTCTCTGTTTATCTCCCAAAGCAGATTTCCTCTATCTCCCAGTGTGCTGTTCTTGTTGCTTTCTTGCAAGATGCAGAAAAAAAGGCCCATAATGGCATGGGGCTGACAAGCTGTGTAAGACCAGAGATCTGCCAACTCTGGCAGCTTCAACTCCATACTGGGCAGAGCCAGAAGCTTCCAAAAAAGATGGAAGACATGGTGGAGTGGCATTTATTCCAGTTTATTTTGGTTGTTGAATCAATGTTCCCATCCCACTGACTGGTGACCAGCTTGAGCAGTTGCACTTCTTTAATTTATTTTTAATTGTATTGAAGGTCCATGCTGCATTTCATGTCTTTTGGTGATACTGTGACTTGGTTTCACATCAGCATGGCAGTATAGTTCAGAGAGTCACGCAGAATAAACCAGTATTTTCTTTCATTTGCCCTGCCTGCTGTCATACCGTGCATCCCTCACCATTAAGCAGAATTTTTTCTCTAAACTGCCTGGGCAGACATGCCACACACAATTAAATCCATGTAGGCTTTTCCAGGGTAGATTCACCTCTAGATTTGCAGGGCTGGGCTAGGGATGCATCCCTCAGTTGTACAGACATGGCTATGGACACTCAGTTGTGTTCTGGCTGCTGTGCCTCTGTGGGGATTGAGGAGGGGTGGATGGGCTCTGCAAAGGGCACTCCTGGGTGGAGGTGGATCAACTTAACATAGCAGATAGGGCCTTCCCAAAAATGATAGATTATATTTTCACACATAAGGACATAAAGTTCACATGAGCTCCCACCCCCAGATGCTACAGCAGCTGAAAGCCCGGTCATGGTGTGGAGCTAGGGTGTCACTGAGGGCCTGCTGCAAACGCAGGTGAGGCTGCCATGTTCACACAACCAGGCAAAGCACCAATTCAGCCAACACAGCAGCGATCTGGGGACAGAGATGACAATACAGCTTCTCTCTAAGGGCTACTGCTTGTGTGACGTCTCTGCCTGGAGACTGACCTTGGCTTGGGAAGAAGCAAAGAAGAGGAAGAGACCTTGCCAGCTTGCCCAAGGGTACCTGCATTCCCATGGAGAACAGCTCCTACGCGTCTCTGAGCACAGCCCAGCTGCCACCACAATGGCTTAAAAATAAGGTCGGCTTTGTTTTGTAGCAAGCAGGTGTCTTTGGTTCTCCAAGCTCAAAAAAAGCCTAGAAAGACAAGCTTTTTATTTATCTTTCACAGACTCCTAGAAATTTGCCCCAAATTTTCTGGCAAATGAGGGTTAAGAGCAGCTGATCCAAATGTTTCATCCTGAGAGAGTTGTGTCCAGTTCTGCGTATGGTTTAAGTCCTGCTCTAATTTTTTTTTTATCAGAATCAGCTGCAAGGCGGTTGTAAGCCAAAGGAAATTTAGGACATTCATTGCACATGTAGCATACACACAGCAAAGGCATGCTGAAAAGCAGAGGCATTCCTCTTTATCCTCCACAGTGCCACTGCTGGGAGGAGAGGTGCTCCTATCACTGCAGATTCAGCTAGTCTCATGCCATAGGCAAACTGGGTACTGTAGCTGCTTTCCACCCCAGGCCAGCGGAGTCTGTTTTGCCCAAGGGGAGGCTGCTATTTCCCCCGTCCTCCCTAGCACATGCATATCTGCTCTGAACCTGGCACCTGCAGGTGGTGGGAGGGCACACAAATGGCCACACCGCTGTGGCCACGCTGCAATGCCACTTGTCTTGTGAATCACCTCAGCCTGGGTTCTGTGCTCTTCCACAGTCGTTCCCCTTGCAGGGCACTTCGAATCCCTCTCACATCACCACTGCCCGTGGTGCTGTGTGCCGGCTGCTAATCCCATTTATGCTGAACACACTAGTGCCAGGTGTGGAGACACCAGTGTCCATGACTTTAGCAGCACTCAAAGTCCTCCGTTGGGGCCGCTAGGAAACCCAGTCACAGGCTAGCAGATTTCAACTTTCCACATACCTTTTAGTCCCTTCTTTTTATTCTTTCAGGATCAGAAGCATTTAAGTTAAAAACTTAACTCTCCCTCTCCCCCTGTGCCTGGTGCCTCCCAAGATTCTCCCCAGTGAACTGCAGGCTTGTGAACTCTGAGATGGATATTACACGGCTGCAATCTCGGCCACGGAATTTCCATGCGGTCTGTGTTGTGCACATGCTTTTTAACAGCATCACCCACTCCGTCA
>VZTF01006490.1:932978-974004 GCA_013397755.1 Cnemophilus loriae | reverse complement strand
GATGGCTTTGTCCCCCTTGCCGGGGTTGTGGGGCAGGAAGGAGGTGAAACCACGAAGCCTTCCTGCCTGCCAGGGAGGTTAGGGCACGCCGCGGGGGCCGTGTGTGCCGGCGCGGCTGCGGCGATGCCTGCCGGGCGCTCCCCATGCCGGCATCCCGGGAGGAGCGGGACCGGCCCGCGCCGCTCCGTCCTAACCCTGCACTCCTCCCGCGCGCCGCGCCTNCCTCGGCCGCCGCTCCCCCGCCGCCCGCGCCGCTGCTGCGCCCGGCCTGGGCGCCGCGCCCGCCATCGCCCTCCCCCGGCTGTGCCTTGAGCCGCCCACGGTCCCTCCTAGGTCCTGTGGCGCCTAGCGCTGGAAATTGTAAATCCAGGCCCTTGGCACGGATGCGCGGTGGAAGGAGGTTTCCACAGCGAGTTGTGCCTGAGCCTTGCAGGGACAAGAGTAGGCTCAGGGGAGAGCTTATCACTCTCTACAAGTACCTGAAAGGAGGTTGTAGCCAGGTGGGGGTCGGTCTCTTCTCCCAGGCAACTAGAGATGGGATGAGAGGATGTAGTCTTGTAGTTTTAAACTGCAGGTTTAGGTAGAACATTAGCAAGAACTTATTCAGAAAAAGGGTGATTAGACATTGGAATGGACTGCCCAGAGAGGTGGGGGAGTCACCATTCCTAGAGGTGTTTAAGGAAAGACTGGCTGGGGCATTTAGTGCCATGTTCCAGTTGACGTGGTGTTCAGTCATAGCTTAGACTCGATCATCTCAGAGGTCTTTTCCCACCTAAGTGATTCTGTGATTCTACGATTCTACAAACAGCAGCAAATTCTGGGCATAGTTCCAGATCAAGTTCAGTCAAACCCTGCCACCCTGAGGTGTCTGGAGTATTTGGTCCACCATATATGCCAAGGTTGTGATGCTGAAAGTCATCACAGGTGACTTGGGCATTGACACAGTGCCTGGGAAAGATGGAGATGCTGCTGCTCAGGGTGCTGTCCTGCTGCTGGAGGGGAATGACGGTGGCATTCACAGGCGGTTTGGTCTTTGGTGCTTTGGCCATACCATGCAGAGAAGCAGCAACAGCAAGGGGGTAGCAGGTCAGTGGCAAGCTGTCCAGGCACACCAGGGGCCTGGGCAGACCAGGCATGGAGCAGCAGGGACCTGTGGTACATGAGGTACAAGAGCAATATGAGTTCAGGATGGAGGAGCACCAGAGGAGTGGCAGCCAAGGGGTGGTTGGATGATCACTTGTGCCCTTTGGGGTGCACATGCCCTGACTGGCTGTGTGGAGGAGTGTGCACAGCATCTGTCCATCCTGCCTGAATTTTGTTAACACTGCTGAGAACTTCACTTTCATAGGGTCTAAAATTCTCTGCATTTTAAAGAGAGCAGAAGGACTGTCTGGAGTGTATGGGCTCTTCTTTCCTGGAATGTAAAGAAAACCTCGGCTGTGCAGCTGGAGTGCAGGGGGCTTCATTCCTTAGTGAAAGCAGAGAAGGGAAATGCAGATGTCACAGCTGGGACAGGAGATTTATCTTGGCAAGCAAAGAGGAAAAAATTTTCAAAAATAAAAGAGAAAACTCAGAAGAATCCCCTCCCCATCTTCACTGCCTGCCAGCATGAGCAGAACCTCCAACCTGCAAAAGCCTTTCGTCTCTTGGGCCTGGGCTGCCACCCAGCTGGATTAGCCCCTCGCTGCTTTCTCTTTGGAGCGAGACCATTGTGGTGGGATGAGAGAGGCTGTGAGAACCAGGCCGATCGTGAAGGGAGACTGTGTCCAAACAGCTCAGCTGGAGGTGGGAAGGGGAAAGTCACAGTCAAAGAATGGAAGCATGAAAGGGAAAAGGAGGCACAAATGCAGCCAGGATGAGTACAGAGAAGTGGATCCAGGGGGAGGAAGTCATCACCTCCTCAGACATGCATGGTGCCACTGGGCTACAAGAATGCTACCTTAAGGCATCTCATGTGCAACTGGGCAGGGGAGAAGGCTTAGTGCCTCAGTCTCTGCTTGGGGGCCTCCAGAGTTCTAACACCAGCTCTGGGTGGGGGTATATGTAGAGCTTGCATTTGGATATCTGGATGCCTTACATTAGCTCCCAAGATAACTGTTGTACAACAGGAAAGGGTGTTTGAATGAGAAGTGCACGCACGCACATACAGTGTGCTATTTAGACAACCCTAAGCATGAGGTCAGGGTGAAAACATGTGGTGGAAATATGTTTGGAAGAGTCAGTGCCTATGTCGATCACCAGGAGTGGGAGGGAGCAGAAGCCAGGAGCTGACAGATTCTCACTCTCTCCCCATGCCTGAGGTGGCCTCAGCCTGAGCAGATTCTGCTGTGGCACCAGAATAGGTTAAGGCTGTCTGTAGGGGCTAGAGATGCAATGGTTGTTGCCTCCCCATACCTGTATACACTGGCTCATCCTCTTTGGGCACTGCCTCCCCATCTTCCTAAAATTTGAGGGGGATGGGCGGCCAGAAATCAGGCTTGGATCACGAAATCCAGCACATCCTCGCCATTGCGTTTCTGTCCCTTGGCTGCCCCCTCCCTGACCGCTCACTGGTAATACAGCTTTGGAAACACATCTCGTGCTATTTCTTGGCTTTGGAGCATAGTTAGAAGGAGAAGGAAGGAGGGTGTGAAAGGGAGGGGAAGATAACAGGAGCGAATAATGCAAAATGAGACTGTGCTGTGAGCTTTGTATCCCATCTGGAAACTGTTTTCCCTCAGTACACTGCACACCCACTCCCTCTAGGCCAGGATGGTAAGGGTCAAGTTTCCCAGCTGACTGGTCCCCCTTGCTAAGCCAGGCCCATCTGCGTGAAAGCTACTTGAAATATCTTAAAGGAGAATCTCAACAGAGTTGCAGAGTCCTTCATTGTCACAATTAGAAACTCTTGGCCAATCCTCTGAGGAGCAAGAGCTGGCTGATCTCAGCCTGGTTGGAAGGCACTCTCAAGGAGTTTTGGTCTTGAAGAGGCTGTGAGAGGATGAAGCTGCTGTGCTTGTCTATCTCTGTCCGTCCCACCTTCATGCACATCCAAGTTCCATGCACTCTTTCTTGGACCTTCCCTGGTCGCTGAGACCCTAGTTGCCATTGTGTTGGCAAAAGTCTCCCCAAAGCCCGGAACAGCTGTGTCATTTCGTGGCAGCATAGGAAGACCTTTAGCTGTGCTGGCCCCAGCCTGGGTGGGAACAGAGGGCTAGTGACCACCCATCACCTTCTTTGGCATGTAACATTCCAGCAAGGATAAAGCTACTATCCATTTGGTCAGGTGATAAACCTGCTTCTCTTTATTGCTCAGAAACTTGGAGCATTGATCCTGCCATGTGCTGCTGTGATCTACACCACCCTGAGTCACCATATCCTAGGACATGCAGTTCCCTGAAGCCTGTCTCACACATGCAAAGGAAGAGTATGGCTGAAGCTTTCTCTGAGTTTTGCCAGATAAGTGCAGCTCCCAAAATTAGGCTAGGTGGGACAAAATTTACATATTCTGGGTTAACAGGCTCAATCTAAACTAATTAGTAGTGGTTTTGATGGCATCTAGCCAAAATAAACTCTGGGTTGCTCCTCTCCTCACTGTGTTTATCACAGTTGGATATTGACAAGAAGACACTCTTTCTTCTTACCATGCACAGCTGTCTTATACAAGTAAGAAGTCTAAAATTAGCAATACCTCTTTGGCTTCAGGAGAGAACAGAGCCAACCCAAGAGCCCCAGTAGTCTTCCTGGGATGTGGTGACTTAGCTTCCTGCTGGTCCCATAGTTTCCATTGTGGGTATAGCCAGCTACAAAGCCATGTTATTATTTTTATTTGCTTTACCCTTTCTTCTGCTGCTTTCCTCTGCCTCTTGCGACCTTCTTTAGGTAAAATAACAATCTCCAGCTTTGTGTCAGCTCTAGGTGCTCTCCCTTCTTGAGGGTGTTGGATCCCTGGTGCCCCCTTTGATAATAACCGTAGTTATTGCCAATCTCATAGGCTAGCCCTCTTCTCTCCACTGTCTGTGTTCAAAGATGTTGGACTGGTATATGTGTGAGTGGTGACAGCTGAAATGGGCTGCTTTGATGAGAAGGCTTTGCCAGTATTTAGTTGTCCTGGAGGATAAGACCCAGAAGCCCAGAGACGGGTAGATGCCCCAACATTTCTGGATTCCCAGGGAGGGGTGCAAGTTTCATTCTCTGCTCATCACCCATGTTTTTCCTGTACCATGCAGTAGGTCTCTGTCTCTTGGGAGAGAATGGTCTCTTGGGGGCCTGAACTCCTGCACCTCTGAGAAAACAGCATTGCCTTCATCTTCATTTCCAAACAGCGAGGTCTTCCAGCAGCAGGTCTGCTGTGTGGTGTCTAAAAGAATCAGAAGCCTGAAATTACTCCTGCCAATGTTGGTGCCTGTGTTAAGGCTCTGATACTCAGTCCCTTGTACTCGTTACTCATCCCTCACCCCTCAGCAGCTGCTGGGGTGATTGTTTTAGTTTCAGAATAAAGCCAGAGGCGCGTCTCCGCCTCTTCCCTCTAGGTATGTTTGTCCAACAATGGAGAGATTGTTGACTGACCAAGGGATCATTGTTCTAAATGTGGGTGGGATGCCGCTGAAAGATAATCTGTGAAACTACTGCATGAATGCTGCATTTTCTTGACTCTCTTCAGTCTCACCTCTGCCTTTGTTAATGCACAGTTGTGAAAGAAATTGGAAGCACGTGGCAGTGTCTCCCCACAGCTGTCCATCCAGCTCAGCTTCTCTTCCATGGCTACACAGTGGCTCTGGTTTTGATGGTCACGAGACTAAATATGATTTGAGCCCAGCTCTGCTGTGTCGTGGTGCATTGGCAGCCAGCACTCTGAATCCCTTCACTTTTCTGTGGTTCTCGCCCTTACCATAAGGCTATCGTGTTCACATCCTGTGTTTGCTTGTGTTGTTTAGAGAACACAAGACAAAGAACAGCTGTTACATGAGCAGGCGCTCTTTGGGGTTAATGCTCAGGACTCCAAACTCTTTTATCCTTCTATGCTGTAGGATAGGACAAAGCCTGGTTTTCCAGTGCTTTTTAGATCTCTATCTAATCCAGTTCCATCTGCTGACTCAGCTCCCTCTGAAGTTACACTCCCCACAGATGGTAGGTGTTTTCTGTTACTTGATTCAAGTGCAAAAATGCTCCTAGGCAACTTAGAAATGGCTGGGTAGATTTTACCAAGCTACCCCACAAACTCTGCTTCTGCTGTGGGAACAAGTGGAGAAAACTTTAGCCCGGATGTCACAGGGAGTGCCTCAACACTAGGCTTTAGCATGAGTGTGCCTTCTCCACCCTACTTGCACATGCAGTGTCTACTCTCCAGGTAAGCCTTGGATGGTCGTGTGTTGGGCTGTCACTCCAGGCAGTCGGAGGACAAGTGGGAAGGAAGTGAATGGAGAGAAATCTCGTGTCAGGCAGAATGCAGATGGCAGGGACTCTACCCCCACTTCCAGCATGCTCTGTGAGCATCTGAGGTTTTAAATTGAGCAGCTGAAGGTTGATGTTGGAGGGTGAAAGGCACTGACATGTTGGAGATTGCTGCCGCTCACCATCTCCCTCCCCCACTTGGTGGGAAGTGTGGGTCTGTTCATCTAGAGCCTACTTCACTCCCCAGCCTCACCCCAAAGCTCTGACAGCCAGTGGAATGTTGACAGAGTGGTACTACGCTCAGGTAAAACAAATATACCTTCCGGTAGGAGCAGGAACCTACAGGCTCCAGCATCCGGGGTCCTCTGGCCACCTCCTGCCTCAGTCCTAGCACTGGGCAAAGAAAGGACTGCACACACCCCATGCTTCTCTAGAAGCTGGGCTCTCTCCTGAGCTGAGCTCTCACAGTGGAATTCATTGGCATTCATGTCTCCACTCTAGGACCTACGTGCTCTGTCCCACTCTCATTCATACCCTGTTGCTCTTGGTATTTCAGTATACTGCTTTCAATGCCTTTCTGCCCACTGAGATGCTTTTCCAGGCAGGGGGTGGGGGGACAGACCCATTCTGACTCTGCCGAGCTCTCTCCAGTTCATTTAAGTTACACAGTTCTGTCTGTGTAATATAGTCACTTGAATATATCTGTCTTTTCTTTCCTCTCCCTCAGCCAGAAGCCTCAATCTGCCAACAAATGGGATAATTTTTCAGCTGGTGTTTGGCAGCCATCATTTTTCTCCCTGCCCAACCAATGCTTTGTTGTAGCAAATGGAAAAGTTAGTGATTTGACTTCTGAATAGGAGGATATGCCTCAAAGGAAGCAGGTTCCCTGTAGCATCAGGAGCTCAGCTCTGCAGCAGCGCTGGCCAGATTTACTGACTGTTACTGGAATGATTAGTGGAATGATTGTTTGTTGTTAACAGCCCATCTGTATTGTTTAAACTTCATCGGGGAGCTGAATTTCACAGGCATTATCTGGCTGAAGTACAGCCTCATATGGTCCACAGAGAGGCTGTTAAATCCCAGAGGAAATTAAATACAACGGGGGGCCTTCCTGTTATGTTGATCCAACTGATCTTTTTTCTCTGATAGAAACCAGCAGCTGGGTTGATGTTCTCTGGGGCATCAATGTGCCTATTTCTGTTGGCAGAGAACATGAAATAGTGTCTGTCACTAAGGACAGGTGCTGTAGACCATGAGTTTCTGCCACACTTACATTTTATCATCACAGGAATCTCTTTCCCTGTACTTTATTCATTTTGTTGTCACAGTGAGATGATGTTTGGAAGACATAGATAGATACTTACAAAGGAAGGGGGAGATAAGATAATGTCGAAAAGTTTTATGAGTGTTTGTGGCATAGATAAACATGCAGTGATGTACAGCACCACATCCTTTTCTATCTTAATTCAAGGTGTTTTTGTCAGACTGATGCAGGCAAGGAACAGGAACTGGTTTTTGCCATGCAAAAAGGGCTGATGCTGAGGTTTGACTCTCGGTGCAGAGGAAGGCTCTCAGATCCCTCTTGGAGTTGACACTAATGCTCTTTCTCCCTTTGTCTATCCTCAGCATTTCTCAGAGAACCTGGATCATTTCTCTGACAATATGGAGGATTTCTCCAATGACCTCTTCAGCAGTTTCTTCGATGACCCAGTACTGGCTGAGAAGAACCCTCTGCTGGACATGGACCTGGATCCGCCCACTCCAGGCATCCAGGCAGAGCATAGCTATTCCCTCAGTGGAGACTCTGCTCCCCAGAGCCCCCTTGTGCCTGTCAAGACTGAAGATAATGCTAACGGTGAGCATGAGATGTGCATACTGCACAGCTTTGGGCACATCTGTTAGCTGAGGCTCTGGCTGGCTTTCATGTATAAGGACAAACTGGCTATTCCTTGGACTTGCGCATGGCTAATCCAGGGAAGAATTTGATTTGCTGTTGTCAAATACAGCCCACATTCTTCCTTTCCATTTGTGCTCTGATAGTCACATTACTCCTTTGCCGGGCTTACTGTTATTTACGAGGATGATAATTGGCTGTGGTTCAGTGTGCTGCCAGCTTCTGGCAAGCAACAGGCAATGTCTTTTTAGGACCCTGCAAACATCCTGGGTGTGGATGCCCTAGATCCAGCTCCGTTTTGGCATCAGGCAGCAGGGTTTTGGCTTCCACATAGGAAGCATGAGTCTCTGGCTGCAACCAGTGCTGTGGAAAGCTAAGTGGCTTCTTTACCAGCAGATCTTTTAGCAGGAGACAGAGAGGAACAGTCATTTCAAAATTTATTTTTAAAACAATTCATTTCAGGGTAATTTATGATGGCTGGGTATTTTTAGAGCTGTCCTTGCAGAGCGTCCTGTAATTTGTGGGATTGTGTGGGTGTCCCAACAGCTGATGGACACCAGGCTGCCTGAAAAAGCAGTGGCACAGGCTCAGTATACACAGAAGAAAGCTATTCCTCTGAGCAACAGTGAGACCTGGGCCGGAGGCTTCCCTCTCATGACCAGCTTTCTGATACAAACGCCAAGGCAGAAGGAGAGAAGGCTGGCCTCTGCTACCTCTTTGGCCCTTGAAAAGGCACAGCTATCTGCCACATTCCTTAGGGGCATCTCAGAGAGATGCTGGGAGAGAGGCTTATGGCAGGCCAAGCAGCTCTGCCTTAGTACCAAAAAAGCTTTCAATTTGCATTTCTTTTTCCCTAGTTTTAACCCCGGTACAGTCTTGGAGGGGGCGACTAACAAAAAAAAAACCAACCCAAACCAGCGTGAACAAGTAAACACAACTTTGTTGTGCCCCTGAAAATGAATAGGAGGAGATAAGACTTGAGAATGAGAGAAGCCAAAAGGATGCATTTGTAGAAAGCAGTGAAATGAAGGCTGCCTGCATGAAGCTATCTGAAGGACTCCTCTCTGAGACACTTAGCACCACTTCTCCTTCTCTCCACTGTGTCTGCACATGCCCTTCCTTCAGCTGTCACATCTCAAAGGCGAGACCTTGACTCTCTTGCAAGAGTGTGACACTGATCCTTGGGCAGAGGCCAGCACAGGGTGTACAGTGCATAACTCAGGAGAGTTTGAGATGGGCCTGGCACTTGCCCTCTGAGAGTGCAGATCAGTTTTATAAGGGACTAAGGCCTAGCATTAAGATGGCAGGTAGAGGAGTATCTGTGCACCCAGTCCTGCATCTAGATAATTCAGCTCATCTTTCCAGGGCTTTCTTGGCTCATAATTGCATGTGAGTCATATTCTAGTGAAACCCTGAGTCAGGTCCAGTATTTGCAACACTGTGCAGTCCTTTTGGCACAGCTCCATCCAGTCTCAGTCCTTTTAGACATTCAGTTCAAATTAATTACCCAGAAATGGTTTTTCTTTAACATTAAGCAAGCTCTGCTCAGTCTGTAGAGCTCCTCAGGAATGCCCCTGCTCTGTCTAGGCTTGGAGCTGGCTGAGGCTTGCTTTTTATCAGCTTTCTCCCAGCTTTTCTGCAGATCTCTAAAACTCTTCCAAATCCTGCCCCTTCCCACACGGTTCCCACTAGCACTAGTCAGCTAGGGCAGGCCACTGGGTGCATTGTGACCCTGCTTATCAGTGGAGTCTGCTTTCCAGATGGCTTGTGCATACGGACTGGCTGCTTCATTTCTCTAGTACCAGCCCTCAGTTTTGCAGGGTGTGATTTGATGCCAGGAGCAGGGGGAGCCAGGGTTGTGCAGAACAGCAGGCACTAGACCAGCCTTGGGTTAGTGCCTGCCCTCCTGTACAGGTCCTGCTCTCTCACTGCTCTTTGCCTCACCTCTTCAACCCTGGGCAGCTACAGATATCTCTCAGCCGTATTTCTTCCCAATAGGTGCAAAGTATCTAGAGCAGAGGATGAGACGTGCATCTTGGCATGCCTCATCCACCAACATGCAGTGAAATCTGCGGTGTTACAGTGTTACCTCTGAAACATCCTCTCAGGCCGCAGAACGTAGATGTGTCCACACAAGATGCCTACTCCTCAGTCCCTCATTGACCCTCTGATGGCTTATTTGTCTCTGATTCTGTAACCCAATCACTCCCCAGATAAATCTCCGAGGGTGGGAAAGAGAGCAGGGTCAGAATGTAGACAGGAAATGGGAGGACGGCACATACTTATTTGGGTGTCTGCTCCTTGGCCTGTCTGGACTGACAGCACTGGGGGCTGCTCTCTCACTGAGTCAAGTCTGATCGGGGAGAGCCCTTGGTTGTCTGCTCTCCCTTGTCTGGTAACTTGCTTCAGCAGCAGCCCTCACTGACGGAGGGTACCCCACACATCTGAGAAAAAGAAAAATGCAGATCTTTGCAACAGAAAGCATGAGGAGGAAAAGGCTTCAAATGACAGTAAGGAACTTCAGAGTAGTCAGTAGGCAAAATGTTCCCACGGTGGGCATAGCAAAACCATAAAAGAGTTTAAATGGGGGAAGCTGTGAACTCTTCATCACTTTTCAAAGGGGTAGGTTCAAGTGAATCATCTGTCAGGACTGACACAGGTTTAGTTGAACTTGCCTGGAGCAGTGGGATAGACTGCAAGATCTCTCAAGGTCCCTCATTTCTGTGAAAGGCAGAAGTCAGTCCAGATCTTCTGGACACAAACACTTGTGGCTGTGTGACACCTTGCCTGCTTCCATCAGAAGGGGTTTGTCTGCATACCAGGGGTAACTAGGACTTCACTACCAGCTGTGGGTTTGGTGTCCTTAGCAGGACAGAGAAAACACAATCCAATCTGTGTCTGCTCAGCAGCCTCTGCATTGTCTCAGCTGTGCAGTGCACCCCTGCCTGAGATGCTGCCTGACGACACTGACCCTGCTAGTGGGGAAGCTCTGGAAGGCAATCCAGCAGCACTGAGAGCAGCACATGCAGCTGATACATACATGCAGCAGCCACAGCAGCTACGTCTGTGACTGAAGATGTCCAGTCACGGAGGCAGCTGGGAGGAATGAGAATCTGCTAGAGAGACCTGTCTAGGCAGAAAACAAGAGGTGCTAGACCAAAGACAGGAAAACAACATATTCCATTGGCAAGGGCAACACTATGTTATCATATATAATTCTTGTCTGCACTTTACCACCACTCTGTCCAAGCAAAGGTCAGCGGCAGGATTCTGCCCTGGCCTCTCCTGAAGACAACAGAGGCTGAGTAGGACAAAGACAATGTTAAAGCACCTTTAAGTTAGATCAAATGGCAGCTCCCACATGAACAGCTGCTTGTTTGTACTCTTCTTCGTGCAGGCTTTTCTGGAGCAGAGAAAGACCTTTCTCCTTCTCTCCTCTTGCCAGGACATCTTCTGGACTGAGGCCTGCGCTGCAGAACTGTTCTGGGCAGCAGTCAGCTAGGCAATGTCCCTGGGCCTGACTGAGAGTGCTGCATGCAGAGAGCAGTGCAGAGGGGTCAGAGAGTGAGTCAGACTGTGGCCTTGTGGAGGCAACTGGAGCTCTCTCTGGTGACACACTTAGCAATAATCTGTCCTATGTCAAGCCAAAAGTATTTTTGCTTGTCAGATAAAAAGGGAAAGGGAAGGGATGAGGATTAGGAAGGAGGGTGCAGGCTGCAGGCCAGCTAGGAGTAGCCTTTTGGCAGGCTGAAGTGTTTGAAGAGCAAAGACCAAAACTTTAGAGCAGAGCCCAGGCAGCTCTCCTGCCTAGCAGTCTTTTTTCCTATCTGATCTGCAGTTTATCTGGGATCTCTACTTCCAGTGGCAAGCCAGGTTCACACCACAGATGTGCATGGGACAGAGCAGGCAGGAGGCAAGGGGAGCCCCCACAGCTCCATTCAGTTCTCTTCAGACACTCCCTTTCCCTCACTGCTGCTTCTTGTCCCTTCCAGCAATGGCAGCAGGGCATGGCTGTGGACAGCAGTCCCCTGAGCAGCCCAGGGTGGAGAAGAGAGTCTGAGGTGAGACTGAGGGGAGCAGCTGTGGAAACAGCCTCACAAGCAGATGCTGCAGTGGGCTTTCTTCCACAGAAATGGACCTTCCTCCTCTTCTGTCATGCAGCAAAGCCCTGGTACTTGGCACAACATCGTCAGGAGGCTAAAGCAGCACTGTCAGCCTTTCACTGTCATCATGCTTGCTCTCTCACCAGCTCTCCAGCACAGAGATGGTGCTATTCTTGGTAACACACCTGGCAGCTCTGTGATGCTGGCCATGCTGCCTAAGGAGCAACAGCCCAGCATCCTCCTCTCACTGAGCCCTAAATATAAATAAGCTCCACAGGATAAGACCTAGACATTACTGGGGGAAGAAACCCTGCAGCTGTCCTCCAGAGTTTGGGCTGCACAGTCAGAGCACAGCAGAGACACAATTCCTCTAGCTCTGTCCTGTCTGCTCCCCACACACTGGGGGTTCATTCCCTTTTGTACTCTGTGTTGTGGGCCTGCACATGCTTGTGTGGTGACAGTGCTAAACTTGGGAAGGCAGCCTCCTCAGTCGGAGGAAGATGTCTGCATGGCTTTTTTTTTCTTGCCCTGTTCTTGCTGGAGTTTGACTCTCATGTTGTGCACGTTTCAGAGCTGGAGAATGGAGTGTGGTCACTGGGGCCCAAGCTCTGCTCCATCATGGTGAAACAGGAACAGAACCTGGCTGTAGACCTGCCTGAGTCCCAGCTAGCTGCCAGCTCCATACCAGTGCTGAACCTCAACCCTCTGCAGAGACTGCCAGTCCCCGAGGAGGTGAGCCCATCTAAGATCCATCGGGAACCCGGGCTCTCACACAGCAGCACCCCTGGTGATGCAGACCCAGCCATGTGACTGCAGGGTCCTGCAAGGTGATTTAGCTGCTGGACAGACAGGAGAAGGTGATACAAAGCCCAAATACTGCATTATTTGTCATTCTCCTCCTGAAATGGCAGCGCAGGAGGCTTTACAATCTCGGTTAAATATAAGCATGTTTCCTTGGCACAAAACCCAAAAGCTTTAAGCATGCACCTACTGGAGATCTGTCCCCTCCAATATGCCAGTATTTCTGTAGCCACTCTTGGCTTATTTTCGTTTTTCAGAGAACAGTGTCAATTAATGTGATGCCAGTGACCCTACTATTCCTGCATATAGACCCCTGCTCTGCCACTGTCTTTTTCGTGGCTTTGGACTTGTCACAGGGCCTCTCACTCTTTGTAGCTGCTCACTGGAAATGTTGGTCCCACTCCAGGTCCTGCTTGCTTTTCCCTATGAAGCAGCAGGATTTATTATTTCTCTATAACAAGGGGCCAACTCTTTTGGTCATATCTAGGTTCTTAAGAAGTCTGTTTGGCTGAAGGAGGTTCACTTATGCCACTGGTATGTGGGTGTAGGTTGAGGGCTCAGTTCAGCTGGCCTTGAGTCCAGCTGTGTTGGATGAGAAGGTCTGACCAGTCTCACACAGACCTTGCCTATCTTGTAGCAGCTCAGTAGATAACAATAGAGCATCTCTGGGGTTCACTTCCTTTTTTCACTCACGCTGAGCATCTTCCCATTTAAACAACCATCCAAAACAAATGGGTTCTTCCAGCCAAAACTGTGCACAAACTTCCTCTATTATTTACACAGCTTGAACTTGCTGTGCCCTCAAATCTCTGCTGTGTGTGCTCAGCAGCCATACCATGGTGCTCTCTCAGCTGTGTTTACAGTCTGGAGGAGTTTGCAATGTGTCTGTTTAGTGTAAAAAAAACACCCTATGGTGGGCTGGGGGCTGGCAAGCCAGGATGCTGAGGGGCAGCATAACACAGAAGGGAGTAAATCTACTCCTTATTCAGCTCTCAGTCCCCTCAGATTGGAAACAGTTGCCCAGTGGTCCTGGTGAAAATCATG
This sequence comes from Cnemophilus loriae, assembly GCA_013397755.1. NCBI lineage: Eukaryota > Metazoa > Chordata > Aves > Passeriformes > Corvidae > Cnemophilus > Cnemophilus loriae. The sequence goes on along the minus strand of VZTF01006490.1, from coordinate 960,789 downwards.
TGAACAGGACAGGAGGGTTGTTCTGTTTCTGTACAACCTCTATACTTCCATTTATAATGAAGGCAGATCAAAGAGGGGCTTCCCATGGTAACGCAGGGGTTGGTTTAAATTACACTGTCTGAGTCTATCAGAGGAAGAATTGCCAAGAATAAAAGTCATCTCCCTTTTGGAGGTGCTCAGCTCAGTGCATTGCTTGGCAGCACATCCATCTGCCTCTGCCACTTCCTCTGCAAATGTGTTTGCACTCTGTGTGCCCAGCAACTGAGACTTCAGGGGCTTATGTTTGAACTCTTGGTTTCCTTTATGTGTAGTGACAGGTTCCTTTGGGGCAGAGCTGTGAGACGGGGCAGGACAGGCGGCAGGGGAGCAGTGGCTGTGGACAGAACTGGTGGGAGCCTTCTGGGCAGGGGAGGTAGCAGTGGCCAAGAGCACCTTCTGCTTCTCTTCCACAGATACCTATAGAAATTACTCCAGCACCTGTGATCAAAGCTGAACCCAAAGAGGTGAACCAGTTTCTAAATGTACCTACAGGTAAGAAGATAGAGTTTCCTGGTCAACTATATTACTCAGATATAGATTGTTATGATACAGGGAGGAAAGACACCACCTAAGGGCTGTGCATACAAGGTAGCACTGGGGCAGAAAGCAATAGAGGAGTGGGCACTGCACTGTTCCAACCCAGATCAGTGTCTGCATCGGGAGCCACACACAGAATTGTTCAGACAGAGACTCCCAGGCAAAACAGGCTACTTCAGAGTTGGAAATATGCAAGAGTGCCTTTAAAATCCTCAGAGAGACTGTAGAGCTATCCAAAAATAACCATCTGAAAGTCAGGAAATTCAGGATCCAGTTTAATTTGAAAGAAACCCAAGCATCTGAAAATCCGCCGATGCACAAATGAAAGCACTATGGGAACTCCCACTGCCGCAGAGAGACATTCCTTAGGCATATTCCCACCTCCATTAAGGCCCCTAGGGCTCTCCAGTACAAAGTGGGGACAGTTTTCAAGTGCTTGGAAACCAACTGAGTGACCGGAGCCCCGCTGGATCAAGTGTGCTGGCAAGTGTGTGAGCCCTGCAGGGCTTTTGGAAGAGCTTTTCTCTCACAGAGCTTCCTGTACTTGTGAACAGGCTATGGAGCAAAACATCACGGGCTTTTTACTTTGTTTTGGTTGACACTGGAGTACCTTATTGCTTTGTAAATACCTTCAGTGCCTTGGCAAAGCCCTGCCAGCTCCTCTGCAGTTCCTAGTTTAGCACATTTGAGGTCAGTCTAACCTCTGTCTTGGGCAGTGCTCAGTCCAGCCTTTTTCTCAGACTCACCCCATCTTGTGAAACTCATCACTCTCTCCTTTCAGCTCTGTGTTATGGCAGGCCCTATGCCTGTACCAACAGGCTGACATGAGAGCCATTGACTTGATGTCCTTATTTCTCAGTAGATGACCTGGTGCAGATGCCTCCAACTCCACCCAGCAGCCATGGCAGTGACAGCGATGGATCTCAGAGCCCTCGGTCCCTGCCTCCCTCCAGCCCAGCCCGGCCTGCTGCTCGCTCTTCTACTGCCATCTCCTCCTCACCTCTCCTCACAGCACCACACGTAAGGAGGCAGCGGGGCGTCACTGGGACACAGGGCTCCTTGCTGCTCAGAGGCATTTGGAGGCTTTCCAAGGCTCATGTGGCGGTTCCTGCCCTTGCTACGGTCTCCAAGCTGAAATGCTCTGTCAAGGCAATGTGATGTCTTAGCACAACGATGTGGGGACAAGAAATGCACACAGGAGTGAGGAGAGGCACAATGAATCTTGCATATCTACCAGCAGCTACCTTGTTGTAGCAGGTGTTGTCTTTCACCCATACTTTGGGAAGTGGCCTATGCACTAGAGGACTTTCTGAGGAGGCTAATGAGAGAGAAGAATTACTGAGAATTCCCATAACCAGACCATTTTAACTGTTGCCCAAAAGTTTGTTGGCACGGTCCTGCAGTGCAAGTGTGTAGCCAGCCTCACTGTGAAGGAGCAGATGCCCTCCCAAGTAATAGAAGAAAGGAGTTGCTGAGCTGTGCCCTCAGGATCAGGTTGAGAATAGGAAAGAGCACTGCCCTGCACCTATTTGGTGTCAGAGGGAAGCAGTGTATTCTAGTCTGATGTGTACAGCCTCTGGCTGCTCTGCAAGGCTTTCAGGAGGATCACTGGGGTAGAACTCCTTGCTGACACGATGGATGCTCTCTGTGTGTTTCAGAAGTTACAAGGAACCTCTGGCCCACTGCTCTTGACTGAAGAGGAGAAGCGCACCTTGATTGCAGAGGGTTACCCCATTCCTACCAAGCTGCCCCTCACCAAAGCAGAGGAGAAAGCACTGAAGAGGGTCAGGAGGAAAATCAAGAACAAGGTGACTGCAGAAAATGTAATCATGCAGTTCCCATGTGTCCTGGGGTTACATGATTCCAGAGCATCCTCAGCTGACCAGTGCTATAGTTACCCTCACCTCTTCAGCTGCACTGCACCTCAGAAGAGGTGGGATCCTGCCTTTGGTACACTAGCACGAGCCTCCCAACCCACAAAAATGGTGCCAAGGGGCATCTCTGCTTGCATGCTCTGCATACGGCCATATCTGGGAAGTGTGGCTTCCAGCCCAGCTCCTGGGAGTGTGTGGCCTGGGATAGGGTCCACAAGCTAAGGTATCACAGATCAGACAAACTGATCTGGTTAGGCTTTGTTGCAAGGGCAGAGAAACCAAAGCCATTGCATAGTGCAGGATGGGTGATGCACAGTGTTCACTAGCTAGGCAGAGGCTGTGAGATTTTAGACTGGGATTAGAAAGCATCCTGTGGGAGAAATGGTGCAACTGAACTGATCACCCAGTGACTCAGAAGTGGGATGGGGCAGATTCAGCCTGCATGGCCACAGCACATACCCATGTGAGTCAGAGGAGTGGAAAGCAACCCTAAAGACTCTCAGCAGCAAGGGGCATAATGCAACAAATGGTTGCGGGCTACAAGCCAAGGAAGGCTGCATACCTACAGCATCCATCCCTCTCAGTTTTGGCCTGGAGACCAGCAGGAATGGCAGACTGGAAGGCAACTCCCCATTTGCCTTTAGGATGCTGTGTGTGCAGAGAACAGACAAGATGCATGAGCCACAAAAAAATGTCCAGAGGCTTATGATACTGACTCCCCTCTGCCCTCCTCACAGATCTCTGCGCAGGAGAGTCGCAGGAAGAAGAAAGAGTATGTGGAATGTCTAGAGAAAAAGTAAGTCTCTTCTTCTCAGTCTTACTTTGAAAAAAGGAATCCTTTCCATGCATAGCCCCCCTTTCTAGTGTTTTGTCTCTGAATTGCTCAAAAAAATACTATTCCTTGCGAGGCTGGCTGCACAGCAGTTTGGTTTGGGATCCTGCCCCTACTCTCCTCCTTCCTAGAAATCCTCTTGCGGGATAAAGATTGGTCAAGAAATTCTGTGTTTCCAACTGTTTCATTTGGCTAGTCCCCTGCAAAACACAGGCCATTTTTGTGCTGCCAACAAGGTGGGATTTTGGATAAGAGTCATGTTACCCCACCAGAAGTTGCTTCTATTTTGTCTGTCCCATAAGTGGCAAGCTGTCTGAGGACACTGACCATGGCTTTTTCCTCCTCTCTTCCCATGAAGGTGGACACACAAGCACTTGACAGCAAGAAAAACCTTGCATTACCGTTATTCCCCACACTCTCTCCCACTTCTGCTCTCTGCATTAGCTTTGTTTTTCTCCTTGCAACCCTGAGGTCCTGCATGCATGGCAGGCATAAGCCTAAGGTGACGTCACATGATACTGACAGGGTAGAAAATAACCCCCGTACTAGCAACCCCTAATCCGCATTGCCAGGCAAAGAAGAATGCTGGAATCCAGGCACAAATTCATGTTTCTATATAATTACCATCTTCTTCCCAGTTACTAACACCATCTGAGATCAGCAAATGGAAAACAACAACCGCCAAACCTAACTTTAATTAACTCTTCTCCCTGATGCTATTTGTTTATCTTCTCTAGTTGCACAGAAATGCTCAGTTAAAGCAGATGATTCAAGGCACCTTCAGGTTCTCATGCAGCACCTCAGTATGCACGGGTATGCCCAGGCATCAGAACACATCACGTCCAGCTAGTGTCCCATATGGGCACCTTCAAGCCAGGGCTGGGGAGTTGGCTGACCTCGCTCACGGGGCAGGTCCAGGGCGTTTGGTGCTGGGGCCTCCTCCCCAGATGTGGCCGTGGTGCCTGTATGTACTCAGCAGTTTGTTACGCTACAGCATTGCTATGACAGATGGCTTTCAAACAATGCCAGGTTTAAATGTGAACCAAAAGCAGCATTCTGTGATTTTATTTTTAATTGAACATATCTTTGGTCAGCTTGGCTTACTAAAAGCTGGTTTTTCAAAACTTGTACTTGGGCCCTTCACCATTCAGTTTGACACTTTTGCTGGAAGCCCAGTTTTTGCACGGAACGCCTGGTTCAAAGGCTGTGCTGCAAACCTCCAGCAGGATAAGGCTGTGTCTCTGGCCTGCCTTTCTCCCGACCTGGAGGCACTCCCCTTCCCTTGTCCCAGCTGCAGCCCAACCACTTTGCCGTTCGAAGCCGTGGGAAGGAGCCTGCAGGTTCTCTGCTGCCCTCAAGTGCCTGCAGTCGGAGCTGGCCCAGCATTTGCACAGAACGGCCTGGATTTCACAGCCAGGACGCAGAGCCTAGGGCAGGTTCTCAGTACGAGTGGGAGAGGTTTGACTTCATCTCTCTCCTCCTTTTTCATGCTTCTTAGGGGGGTTTGGAAGTGATGGAAATGTCTTCATAACTTTGGGTCTGTCCTGACTTGACCTACCTGTAACCAGGTGCTCCTGTCTCTCCCAACCCTCAGAAGACCCTAAACTGGGAACTGTCACATGTAACTTTCCACCTGCAGTCCCATCCCTGCTCCATTGGGGCTGGCTGCAATCAAGTGAGCCAAGTAACATTTGACTCCAGGATCATATCTGCAGGTGATGGATGAAGCCACTGAGCCTCCATACCCCAAGAAAAGCAAGGGCTGCATTGTCTTAATCTGTCTGGCCTTTGTGACTAACTGGCTATGGGTTTTATTCCCATAGGGTCGAGACATACACAACAGAAAACAATGAACTCTGGAAAAAAGTGGAGACCTTAGAAAATGCAAACAGGTAAGAGGAACTAGACTGGACCCTCTGTGGGTGGGGCAGGGTGGGTAGGAAGGGAAGTCGGGAGCGCCGGAGCGGGGGGACAAGAAGAGAAAAGCAGGCTCCCCCAGCTCCTGGACGGATGCTGCTTGGCGAGGTGCTGGTTTGCAGCCCGTGACAGCAACGAGGCAGCTGGGTTTGGTTAGCAAGCCTGGAATGTTTGTGTTGGGACGCCAGGACACTCCACAGCGAGGGGAGGGAGAGAGGGAAGGCATGTATCCCATATCTCTTTGTCGTTCTCCCTGCAATCCTTTGGGCTCATGCTGCCTTCTCCATTCCCCTCCAGGGCTCTGTCTGTCTCCAGGGCAGATGCATTAAGGGAGGTCCCTCACACCAGCCTCTGGGACCCACTGTTTCTGCTTTTGGGCTCTTTGGAGAAATACAAGGCCCTCGGCATATTGTGGCTGTTTCAGGTTTCTTTTTAGAAAGCTGAACAGATTTAGTGAATACAGGGAAAGCCCATTCTTCTAATAAAAGCAGAGATCCCAACTTCCACGAAATCCAGGGCAATTCCTTGTGCATGTGGTGTTCCAGCCCTTTCTCAGCCTCTTTTGGGCAGAGCAAGTCCAGCCAATCTCCATCTCATCTGTTGCTACTGCTCACCTGAAAGAAGCAAGCTTGTTCCCACAGCCCCAGAGTTCTCTCACCAAGGCTCTGGGTTTCCTCACTCAAGTCCCTGGTGAGCACTTGTGCTTCTAATATGCAGAGGTGGCCAACCAATCACCAGGGAAATTTGCTTCCTTGGAAGAAAATAATGAAGACTCACCCCTGCAGTGGGGATGGGCAGCTGGAGCTGGAGAAGGGCCCAGCTCTGCCCCCTCTTACTGGGCACAACAGGTGTGAGCAAGGGCAGGGTAAACTGCAGGGAATGCTTGTCTCTGTAGCCCCATTTATATCAGCTCAAACTCAAGGGGAGAACCACAGCCAGAGAGCCAGTTCCTCACCCATTCCTCTGCTGCCATGACAGCTCATGGAGTACTCCTAGAGGCTCTACTGCACACCTTCCTCCCATCCATGACACAAGTGCAGTGGCCTTGGCTTCCAGGCCTGCCACTGGTGCTGAGACTGGGGGCTGCCAGGCATGGGCTGGCTGAGGTGTGCGAGAGCCAGAGGTCTCCCGTCTGCCAGAGATACAGCTGCCCAGCTGCTCTCATGCATGCAGCACAGCTTGCACCCCAGCCTCTCTGGGAGTGTGGGGCAGCCCTGCTGCTGAAAAAGTGTGAGCCCCACACTGAAAAATCAGGAGATTGGCCTAAAAGCCAAGAGATTTTTATTTTTTTCCCCAAAATACACATTGTGTTCTTTCTAACTTGGTTTGGTTTTTGAGCACTGCCAGTGGGACACTCTGTGCTTCTCTCCACAAGTACAGGGAGCAAAACAGGATTTGGAAATGGATAAAGCCGGGATTCTCCTGCAATCTCCTGGTTCCAGGACCTGGCATTTTATGAAAGCTCAAACATACTTGTGTAAAACAGTCAGTGCTCCCAGAGGGAAAGTCAGCAATAGTCTCCATTTCAGTAATATGCAACTCTTGGGAACTGTGCGCTCTGTAGTCTCCCTCATCCCAGATTCCTTCACCAGCTCAGTGAAGGGTTTAGTAGCTCTTGGTAACACCTACCACTGTTTTGTGTTATGCGTGCAGATGCTCATGAACAGTTAAATAGGGCAGAGAGACCTTAGCATGTGTTCCAACCAGAGAATGAATTAATTGCTGAACTCAAGATTTGGCTTTGCCTACATCCCTCTGCACAATTTGCCAAGACTGAAGAAGCTCCAGGGGATCACAACTGTTTCTTATTTCTCTCTCCACCACAGTTTGGGGCACAGGTCGAGCTTCAGAGTATGTGTCTCTGAGTGAAGTGGGAACAGGCTAGAGAAACTTTTTAGGAACTGTGCTAAAGGTCTGACCTGTCTACTAAGTTCAGCCTCCATGCCATAGCTTGGTTTTCATGGCACCCTGGCTCTCCACTGCTCTGGGAATTGACTGGCTGGGCTTTGAGGCACCCAGGAATCCTAAATGAATGGGTCATTCATAATAGTGGGTAGGTGCAGTGAAGGTGGTGGTGGACCCGCTGATAAGACCCTATTTTGTTTCTTGTTTCCCAAGTCTGTTTGGTCAGAGAACTTAAGCAATATACAGCAAAGGGGAGATACTTGTTTTCACAAGAAGGGAAAATCAAGGTAAAATATGAAGCGGGTAGTGGTATTCTTGGCTCACTTACTGGCTTCTACCTCCTTATTATGTTTTGATATGCATTGTTTCCTATCACAGGACTCTGCTCCAGCAGTTACAGAAGCTTCAGGCTCTGGTGGCTGGGAAAGTCTCCAGACCTTATAAAATGGCTTCCACGCAGACTGGGACCTGTCTAATGGTATAAGCTTCATTTCCATCTTCCTTATTGGCCATGCTTCTCCAGACAGCTTTGCTGATTGCCTGTCTCTGCCCTCTTCCCTGCTGCCCAGCTCTGTTGTCAGTTACACCTGCTCTTTCCTTTTGTGTTATAGTCACCAGAGCTAGGCCCTGTGTCATACATACATCAGTTGTTTATGCAACAACATTAGAATAATTCCTGCATTTTCACTGCCTTCTTCTTTGGGCAAAAAAGCACCTTGTTTGCTTTTCATTAGCTATTAGCCATTCAGCAAAAATCTTCAATGAGCTTCCACCGTAATGGGCAGAGTTTTCTTTTGCTGAGCTGGTAATGCTTAATGTTTAACTCAGCAGGGCAGATGAACACTCCAAGTGTTCATCCCAGTGGGCATTACCTTGTGTTTATCAGCAAGAAATGGCATCTGTTCTTGCTAGCCTGCACATTAGGCTTTGTTAAATCCAGCTGGAATTCTCTTTGTTTGTCCTTTTGACTAACCATAATAATTCGGGGTTGTCTGTTGTTTTGGTAATCCCTGTTTGCCTCATAGTGAAGGATCATAGTTAATAAATATTGGCTCCATTGAGGAGTTTTATGCCAGTGTGTAGCTGTAAGTAGAATCAATTGCTTATTCTTCATCTCTTTTTTTTTGCCAGGGGAAAGTTTCTAATCCATGGTAAAAATATAATCTTCACCCCTGTGATGTCTTTGCAGGATTGTCATAGTAGCTGCTTGTGACAAATTTGTCAGAGTTAGTTATCTATATCTGGTTATCACTTCTGTACTGTTAGCAGTCACAAAATGCAAACAGATGGTGAGGTACTTGCTCCACTTTCTCAGCACCCTCAGCGTCCTGAGGGATTGTTTTTTGGTCCCGGTTCAATGAGTTTCCTTGGTTCCAGAGCCCCTGCTCTGTAATTTCAAGCACTTCCTCCTTTCAAAATCTGCTCAAACTTTTGCTACTCTTTGCTGCCCCCATGTCAGACCAGATTTTAATGGCTGTCTTTTTTTTTCTCTGCTCTCTGTCTTCATTCCGAAGTTCTTTCCACATTTTTGGGTGTGACCCAGCTGAGACCAGTGACTCATTGCTCCTTAATGCAGCAGCTCATCAGAGCACCCCTGGCTCCAGGAATTCTTCAATGCTACTACCTGGAATAAACAAGTCTAGAAGAGGTGCCTTCCAGACATCCCCTGTGCTACAGGCTGATAAAATACCTAATTTAGCTTCCCAACGTCTTACGTCTCCTTGCCGCTCCCTTTATTGCAGGCATCCCAGCCCACACACACCCTCTCTCAGACTTCCTAGCTTTGAAGCATTTCAAGAATTTGTAATTTGCTTTTCTGTCTTTGACCAGTTCCTTTCATAAGCCTCTGAGTTCTCATTTTCCATTTTCAAATACAGCATTCCTTATCATAACAGATATGTAGCATCATTGTGTCTTGCAGCATGGGAGTGGAGCAGGCTACCCTTCTTCTTTAGCCCTGTGTCATTGTTGCTGAATATTTGTACTGCCAGTTCTTGAATGCCTCCAGTGGTGAGCAGTCCTCAGCCTCCTCAGGCAAACCATTCCAGTGCTATGTTATCTTTCCCAGATAAAGCTTTCTTGCTATCTCATCTCAATCTTCCTTGCAACAGCTTAAGCCTATTAGAAGTTCTTCTGCCCATTGTAAGCAAGATCTGTTTATTCTCCCTTTGTGCAGCTGCATTTTACACATTTGAAAACTCTTGTTTTCGAGCAACTCCCTTCAGTCTGCTCTGCTAAATCACCATGATTTCTTCAGTCTTCCCTCGAAGGCTGAGTTACTGAATCACTGCTTGTTCCCAGAGCTATCTTCCAGACTTTTTCCAATGGCCTTGCGTCTTCTTGGAAGTATAGGGCCCAAAACTAGGCATAGCGTCCCACCTGAAGGCCAGAACAAATCCAGCCAGAAGGCCTGTTCATAATGCTTGGGCTAACATTTGCCCTTTGCAAAGTGACACTGACCTGGACCCATCTTATGTGTCAGTTTAACTCTCAGATCCTCTTCTGTAGAACAGCTGAAACACGTAACCACTGATGTATTTCCCCCATTAATCACTCCTGCCACGTCAGAGGTCTCAGCAGGTCTCCACATTTGTCTGTATAGATCTTCCTAGTTCTCTTGGACCACTTTTTCCCATGGTCAAGATCATTCTGAATTTGAATACTGACCAAAAGCCAGTCTGCTTGTAGTCTCTCCCATCTGCAGATTTGATACAGTCCATCATTTAAGTCAAGCTTAAAAACGCTGAGTCTTGCCAGATCCATAACAGATCTCTCTGCTACTCCATCTGCTACTTCCTCACAGTTTGACAGTGAACCCTTTGATAAATACACTCTCAGTATGTCTTTTTTTTATTAATTTTGCCTCCACCTTTCCAAATGGTTTTGCAGTAGTTTTCTCTAGCTTAATTTCCCTCCATTTTAAGAGGTCAAATAATGAGATGGTCGAAAGCTGTGACATAAATGTTACTCAGAATCAAGCCAAAAGTTATTGTTATGAAGTGTTGTAGAGTTTGAACTAGAAGTGAATCAGAGCATCAGAGTTAACGTGAAACAAAACAGAGTAAAAACAGTGCTGTTTTGCAAAGCCCCAGTTGAAAGCCATGTTAAAGCAAGATGTTAAGTATACTGCTCTTTCTCAGCCCAAAAAGCCTGTTTTGTTTTAGAAGGAAAGAACAGACTTTACAGGGCTGGCTCCCTTTTCTCCAAGTTGTGTGTTTGGCTGTGATAATTCCAAGCAACATCCATTCAGAATTTATTTTTTCCTCTGTTTTTGTGGAATAAGGATTCTAAATGCCTCATGTGCCTGATATGACATGCTTAGGCAGCATCTATGCTGTCTTCATTTAATGTCCTTACTTTAAAACCAGCCATGAAGAGTCTGGACAATTAAAATCCCTCTTTGTATAACATAGTATCTCCGTGTTATTATTCGATCTTCCACATCTCCTGGAATCCACTGGTGGTCAAAATTACCTTGAGGTACCAGCTTCTGTGCGTTACTTAGGCACAGGTATTCTGAAATAGGTGTCTTCTGAAAAGCAGTCAAGCAATTGCTGGCTGTCCCCACAAGTGTCCAGCCAGGTCAAATTTGCTAGTTTATACATAGGTAGTAGAAATCACCAAGAGATGCATTGCCTCTTTGGCTGCTCAGTCTGAGCACTGAGCTGGCAGCAGGTAGTTACAGACCATGCATGGTGCATAAGTGTTCAATAATTTGGCTCTGTACCATTTCCCATGTGTGCCTTCTTGCTCTGTACTGGCAGTTCCCTAAGCTCTATAGAGTCCCTTATGATCAGCACTGGCATTTTACTCTGAAGCTTTACTGTTATGGCAGAATTTCCAGATAGGTCCACAACTACCTGAGGGGGATTTCAGGGGAGATTTCACGTATCTTTCTCCTGTTATCACTGCCTAGTAGCTCTGACTGGTCTGCCTGATAGCAGAAGGCACTGACACATGGTCCTGTATATCTACACGTCAAGCATAAATTTAACCCTTTCCTAGAATTCTGCTTCTTTAGTATTGGGTATTAGGCAACTGCAGTTCTGCTGTCATTTCTCTCCTTGCATGGATAGTAGCTTCACTTTGCTCTGTGTGTGGTACCTCACAGATTTCTCCCAGTGGGCGTGTTTTCTTTACAGCCCTCAACAGCTCCTGCTAAGCCAGCGGTCAGGTTCCCTTTGATCAAGGCAGAGTTTGTTCCTTCTGTTGAGTCTCCCTTTTTTTCAGCTTGTTTCTCAGCTATGCCTTCCACTATCTCTCCTCAACAGGATGGGCAAGTTCTCACAATTGAACCAGAAATACTCCAAATAAAGCAACGAGAGGAAGTTTCTGACTTCCCTTCTTGAACTTGCAATAGAGATTAGCACAGCAAGCCCCTTCCCTGTCTGGGGGACCACAGGTACCCAGTTGTCAGCCTGACCAGATCTTCTTACACAGTCTCATGTTGGTGTGCTGTGGGGGCAGTGTTTCTTCACGGCTAGTGGCACTGACTCTGTGCTGATCTCCTTTCTAGGTGCTGGCACTCTGCTTCGTTCTGATCCTGGGATCCCTGATGCCCTGTCTCCCTGAATTCTCATCAGCATCACAGACAGTGAAAGCAACACCAGCACCAGACATTTACACAACTAGTAAGAGTGAGTCTAACGTGGTTCCTCCATTTCAACTTGTCAAACCATTTCCAGCTCTTCTCTCAACACTCCCTGGTCAGGCATCCTTGCCTCTGTGCCTACCCCATATGCTGGGACTGGGGCAAGGGAAGACTCCTAATCTGCCAGTGGTACAAACTCTCATAACAGCTCCTTGTTGGGCCTGTTGTCATTTTGTGCTAACCATTGTCCCAAAACATGACAAATGTCAAAGGAAGGAACATGAGGGAAAAGTCCCAGGGCAGACTGGTTGTCTTCTGAAGAGGCTGTGTGTTCAGGGGAGCATTTGCTTCCTGAAGCTGGAGGGAGGACAGTATCCTGCACAGTTACACATAGACAAGGCCGTGTGAGCATGTGCTGAAACCACCATCATAACCCACACCCATTGCAAGAGACCTTGTCCTCATTGTTAACCAATGCTTTCCTTTTTTCCAGTTCAGTCACGGAGCCTCCTTTTCTATGATGAGGGTGCTGGCTCCTTAGAAGAGAGCTATAGCTCCTTCCTAACCATGGACCATCCTGAGGGGTGGGAGGCCAAAAAAATGCAGTCTGAGGAGGGAAGGCCTCATCTGGCCAGGACACATGAGACGGCTAAATATCTGAGCAAAACCCAGGGGGGTCCTGACCAGAACCAAACTGACCCAACTCTCAGCCACCTCAAAGAGCAATTCCACGAGAGGTAAGCAGGTGGGGCCACAGCATGGTGTCTGGGGGTAAGCAGCAGGCATGTCCGCCCCCTCTGCTGCAAGCTAAGGACAGCTGAGCCACCTGGGACAGGCAGTCAGCTAAGAGCAGTGGCTGGAGGAGGCCAGTGCTGGCAGGGAGCATAAGAACAAGTTCATTTTCTAGAGCAAAAGTTCGTCCATAAAGCAGTGTCTCACTTGCCTAAAGACGTGGAGGGCTGGATGACTCACATGGTCCCAGGTTTGCATTCCATTTAGTGCCCTGGGGAAGGAGTTCATCCTGGTCGGAGCAAACTAGCTGGGCACACAGAGAGGTGAATTTGCATAGGAGGCTACAATGAACCTTGACTGATGTCTTTTCTTTTCCCCAGGGAGACAAGCTCCAGTGAGACAACTGAATTCTTGTAGCAGCTGCTGGACCTCAAGGCCTCATCTGTCTGATTGCAGAATTCCCTCCTCACCAAGCAACTGAGGGGACTTGGCAGGAGAGGACACTGCATTTAGACACTCCTAAACAGGTCTTGGGTTCAGCTCAACCCCTTCCCCATCGTCCCTGTTAGTGCTGATCTCTCTGAGGGGAATCACAGGACTGCCGGAACCAGCAATAAGTCTCTGGAGAAGCCCTGAGACTCCCTCTTCTCCTGGCCTTACCTCCTGCTTAAATGAGCACTACCCTATGGATGTGGGCTCACCTTGAAGTGGAGGGAGATCAGAGGAAGCCCACAAACTATTCAGCTCACTCCCCAAAGCCTCCAGACCGAGGGGGCTGTCCCCACATGTGTACCCCTTGGCTACATCAGATGCACCTGAAGGAGAGAGAAAGTGCTAGATTTACTGTCCTGCCTGAGGGTTTTAGGAGTGGGTGATGCTGGTGCTGGAGAGATGGCTCTGGAGAGTTTGAGCTCATTCCTTGCCCTCCATATGTTAGTATATTTCTGCTTCCATTGAGAGAAAACCTAGTTCTTCCTTGCTCTAGTTTTCTCTTGATGGACATGCCTACGTAACTTCAACACCAACTATCTGCAAAGATCTGCACACAAACGGAGTGGGGGAGAGAGATCCCAGACAGATAAATCACCATAAAAATTAGCCAGCAGCTTCTGGGTAACCAGAGCTCTGAAAGAGAGAACAACTTTCCCTCACAACCCACTTCTCCCCACCCTTAGCACCCCCTGTTTTGGCAGGGGTGATATTTTTCTTTCTGTTCCTAGCTTGGGCCCTACAATGCAGTGCTAACCAGGTCAGTGGCCTTCTCACTTTCCATTCTGCAGGCCTACCCCTTTGAGAGTGAGTGAGAGAAACACATTTCCATAACCCAAACCCCATCCCAGCTCTCCATTCCTGATTCTGCTTCATGCCAAATGGGGTCTTCCTAGGAACCACCAAGGAGAGCTCTACAACCCATTGGAGGGCTGTCAGATCAGCCATCATTCCCCTCACATCCTCTGTGTGCACAATAGTGTTGTGAAAGCCACTGAGGACATACTGGCTTTTCTGGAGACAGGTACATCTGTCAGGAAAGAGGTGGCATGTCAGGAAAGAGGTGGCATGTTGGAATTGGCCAGGGTCACCAAAGATAGTTTTAGACCTTTTCTTTCTAAATGCTGACAGCAAAGGTAGCAAATTCTTGCCATACCACCTCTCAGGTCAGACTTGCCAAGCTTGGTGTTGAAGTGACATCATCTCAAGCCTATGCCATCCTCTTTAGCACCCAGACACCCATTTCTGACCCTTCTTCCTCTCCAGCAAAAGTCCTGCAAAAAGGCTGAAGTGTCTCCTCACCACATTCCCTCAGCTGCCATTTGATGGAAGGACGATGTGGGACATGAGTGTCGGAGATCTAGGATGTGGCAGGTTCCCCCATGTGTAACACGGGAGTCCCTGTGCACTCTGCCGGGTCTCACAGCAGGCTCCTCTTCTGCTTGTTTCTCATCAAGCACCCTGGACTCACTCTGCACTGCCCCAGCCTCTCCTCTTCCCCTAGGCTGGGAGTGGAGAAGGCTCCCCGTAGAGGAAGGATGGGATGGCTCTTGCTCAAGGACTGAGATAAGTGAGGGAAGGGCCCTCACATCCTTCTTTTCTCCCTTTTGAAAATTGGTTTTGCCCCTCAAAGTCATTTAGGAAAATTTGGACACAGCTGGCTGCAATCGTGCATGCGTGGCCAGTGGGGTGATGAAGAGGAAGGCTTTCAGCATAGCTCTGCTCTCCCCACAGGACCCACTGGTCACCAGATACCACTGCATTCCCCATCCTCCACATCCACCCCAGCACACAGAACCACTGCCGGGTCCAAGCACACCCTCCTCTACCCCAACACTTCCACTGAGCATGTCCCCATGCCTCCCACTCCCACCGTTGTACAGAGATCAAGAGCAGAACTCGTTTGTACATAATGAAACTTATTTTGTATTATTGCCGATCCCTTAAGATATTGTATTTTGGAGACTCTCAGATCCTATTTTCAGTATTGTATTTTATTAAGAATTAGTGCGGGCTTGGCATCTATGAACTTCTTTCTTGTAGCAGCTCACTTTCCACTTATACTCCAGCAGCTGCTTCTTCCCCCTTAGGTTTTTTTTTTTTTTGTGGTTTTTGTTTTGTTTTGGTTTGGTTTGTTTTCAAGCCACCTTTTCTCCTCTATCACTTGCTCTGCATTTGCTTTATGAAGCAAAATAAAAATAAAATAAAAAGATGCAGCATCAGCCCTGGGTTGACAGGTGCTTTCATTGAGGCATGGTTGTCATGCCAGCCCATATACACAGCTCCTCACCTCCTGCTCCCTGTCCCATTCCCTGGCCGCGTGCAAAATTGGTTCAGTACTGGGACCTCATGCTCCATGTCAGCGGCTAGAAACAAACTTGAATGTTTTATTTCCAGCAGCACTGTCACTGTCATTTCTTCTGCAGTTCTGAACAAGTCAGAACTGTTCTGCCTCAGTTTCTTCTCCCCGTTCGAAATACCACTATCATCCTCTTGGAAGGAGGAAGATCATGGAAGAAAGTACATGAGGAGCAATGAGCTACTCCAATGGAGAGGCTGTGCAGGGATCTGTACAACCAAGACATAGCTCATAGCACCATGGTTCTGTCTGAAAAGATACTTAAATCTTTTCATTAACTGTAAAAGCAGAGCAGCTGCACTCAGATTGGCAATGACCTAGGTCCTGGCTGTCTGTCAGCCTGTACCTCTGACAGTCCATTTACATCTGCGAAAACTGAGAGGTTTTGTCCTGATTTTGTGTGAAACACAAAGCAATGGGGGGTCTAAAAAACAAATTTTCATTTTCTAGCAAGCTCCAAGTGGGTTCATTAGAATTCAGCCATTGAAACAACTTGCAGTCAGTCCTCCATGCCTGGAAGGCAGCCCAAGCAGGAGCTCCTTTCAGAGATGCTATAAGGTGTCTTTATCTCCCACCTCTGGCTGGGCTGGTACAGCAGGACTCTGCCACAGCAGAATGTGAGGCTCAGGGCTTGCAATGGTCTCTTTCTGCAGATTATAATTTGTGGAGAAGAGTAAAGCTGTTGCCTCACTGTTTTGACTGAGCTGGCCATTGAACGGTGTCTGGGAGAGACAGGAGCTCTCTTTGTGAGCCAGGTCTGTACTGCCAAGAGGGAGGTTGATGTGGGGATCCATGGCAGGTTAGTCTGACATGGTTCTGCAGACCCTTGCAGAGCTCCCTTCCCCTGCCTACCCACCAGTGCAAGGAAATGCCTGACCTTGCCCTGCAGTTTCTTCCTGGGCCAGAACTAGTTGTGAGTTGAGAATCTGATGTTCTCCCTGCAGCACCTGGTCCAAAAGCAGCCTTCTAACCCTGCATCAGTATGATGCACCTTCCCCCACTATGGGCTGGGGCTGCTCCCTGCACTCACCAGATTTCATCCAAAGGAAGGGCTCCTGCTTTGCTCAGCCCTGTGAAACTTCACACGGTTCTTTGGGAATTGCCTTCCAGGGAGATTTTGGCATGCACCCTTCACGCACACTCCAAAACAGGTGCAAGAGAGAAGCTCTTAAAAGGATGAGTTCTCAGGCTTTGGCTCCTTTAATGCGGCCAGAGCAATCAGAACCCCTTCCATCAGGAGAAAATTTCCCTTCATCTTGACAAATCCTCTTAATTCTGCAGTCTACCAGATAACTCTGAGCTGCTCGAAGCAGGCACATTAGGATCTTTTGATCCCCGCTATGCCTCCCAAAATGCACCAGCCAATCACACCTACCAATCTGGCTACAGCAACTAATTAGAGCAGATTGAGAGAATTAGCAAAGCAAGAGTCACTTTCTTTACAAGTCACCTTCAGCCTCACTCAGTTGCACTTGGTCTGCTCCAAGTGACCCAGCTGAGCTCTGCCACAACAAGCTGGGCTTCTGCCCATTCCGGGTCACATTTCTCAAAAGCCTCTGCACTGTCAATTCATACAAGCCCTGCACAAAAAAATGCTAACAGAACATGGACTTTGTTTTTCAGAGACAAATTATTCCCGATTGTTCTGTTACCAGGCCAATTAAAAACAAAAAAGAGAAAATAATTGGGTTTTGTGGCTTGCTGCTGCCAAGCGGGTCACTGGCAGTGCGTGGCAGCAGCCTGGTTGGGCATGTGTTGTTTGTTACAGAAGGACACATGCTGTTAGGGCTCTCAGGAGAGTACCCCTGCTCTCCAAGCCCAGCGTGGTCCCTCTTGCTGTTCCCATTTGGGAGTGTGCTAGCAGTTGTCTCACACATCCATCATGGGATAAACAGGCTTTGGTCCTGCTACCTGGCAAGAAGCCTGGGCTTTTGAACACTTCTGGGGAAAATGGGGCAGTTGCTTGTTAACAGTGATGGCACCTGGACGGACACTGACCTGGCCTGCCTCAACAAATCTGTGTTGATTTTCTAATTGGTGGCTTGAAATGAGGCTTAGAGGCGAGCAGGGTGGAGGTTCTTCTTGTGCCCAGGGAAGGAGACTGTACCTTCACAGAGCTTTACTCACTAGAAATGCCGCTTCCTAGAAAGCTCATGTCCTGCCTACGCCTGCAAAAACAAGGATGGGGTCTGTATGGTAAATACCAATATGCCTTTGCACTGTCCCACATGCCCACACAGAAGGAAATCCCTACCCAGGGCACAGGAGAGGCACGCTTCTGCGTGTCCCCTGGCTAAGCAGGTAAGCACCAGGTAAGCAAGTGACCTGGCTTAGCTGAAGGGTGCCAGGAGGAGAAGACTGACCCAGTCCTACTGTCCAGCCCCACCATCCTCAGGCAGCACCTGCCTGCTCTTCCCAAGTCCTCAGAGAGCTCCAAGTGAAGGGTCACTCCATTCATGACAGAAACACAAAACATCAAGCAGAGACAGGTGGGCAGAGAGAGATGCAGAAGCCTGTGTAATCCATTACATCCCCTCATGCAAGCATATCCTGTGATGTCTCCTCTTCTCCAGACACACAAAATCTGGCCTGCCCTGCCTGTGTGACAGCTATACAATCTGGCATGTGGATAGAAAGGTAGAAATCCTCTACTGGCAGCTTCTCCCCACAGAGAGGGTTTCTGTAGAGCAAGATCAGGCCCCTTGGGAAGGTAGGAGGCACCCACTGTCCAGCCCTTTATTCTGACTTCACCAAAGGTGCTGTTATTTCAGGGCTCTGCTGTGCCTGGCTCAGGGCTCTCCTGTGCCTGCAATAAGGGCTTCTGCTTCCCACCCTGAATCTCCTTTCCTATGGCATTGACACATCAACAGTGAGAAACGCTCTCCCTTCCTTCCTACCTGGAAGTCTGGACCCTGCTCTCACCCAGCTTCCTATTTGTATCCATCCCTAACTGGCCATCCATTTCCTCAGCCTAGTGGCCACAAACTTCTTTAACCGTAAAGGACAAGACAGATGTTTCCCAAAATTCCCTGGGAGCAAGAGTGGACCAGCATTCTGTATCCCCTGTACCTCCTCTGGGCAGCCCACCTTTGTCCTGCCCTGGCAGCCCAGCTGGCACAGATGAAGGTGGCTCCCACAGTCCGTGGCAACAGAGGCTCCCTAGGCCAGGAAGAGCCCCAGGGCAGAAAGAAGCATCGCACTGTGGTTGGTGAGAACAAGGTGCCACAGGTCCCTCTGCACCAGCTGGGCACCTGCTGCTTCTCCCTTTCCACAGCCTGCTCCCAGCCTCTGTGGGCAGCAGGAGGACATAGAGTGGGGCCATGCACCCATGCAGGGAGTACTGGCAAGCTGCCAAGAAGGTCTCTGTCCCCGCAAGTGAGGGTGAAGCTGCTTCCCCAGGGCCAGCTGTGCTTGTGCACAGTACTGCTGGAGGAAGGCTCACACAGCAGCACTCCAGCTTTCAAGGAGAACAAAACTCCTGTGGGGGCTGGAGGGGCTGAGTCACACAGCGAGGAGGGTGTGGGACTCCCTGCCAGTCACGATTCCGTGGAGGAGTGGGACTGGGGGCTGCTGTGCCCCTGGGAGGCACAAATCCCCTAGGAGGCACAGCCAGAGAGAGATGTCATTGTGACTTTTAGGGCCAGACAAAGGTTTGGTAACTTGAACTGGAGTTGCCAGTGGGCTGTGGTTACCAGGAAAAGCCACAGCATTTCCCCAGCCCCTGCTGCTTCCCAGGTTGGGGTCAAGAGTGGCATGGGAATGTGCTGCGCCACAGCACCCTGCAGCAGAGGTGCCATAGGGCCATATGGAGGTGATGGGGAGTGCTGGCACGAGGGATGAGATGCTCCTGATGACGCCCAAGGTGATACAACAGTCAGAGCAGGTTGAGGACAGGTTCCTGCTCTCATCATGCCAGACTTTCAAGGGAAAACACTGGGATTACAGGTGACTACAATGTGCTCTTGGTGCAATACATGATTGTAGGACCTTGCCATGATGCAGGGGATGGCTCTTATAGACACGAAGTTTGAATTTTCCAGGGCCTAGCAGGTCAAGGCACAGCATGTGAATGTGGGGCAGAACAAATCAGGCACATATGGGAGTTTTGTAAGGATCTCTTACCCCAGCTGACATCTGCAGCACCAGGGTGGGCTGGGACTGGGGTCACAAAGTCCAGTTGCAACCCAGGACAAAGAAATGATGCAACTTTTCTGATGGATGCAGGCAGAGAACAGAAGGGCGTTTCTACCTCTGGATGCGAAGATTGGAGCAAAATTGACCTGAATAAGGAAAAATCAGGAATAATGTAGCCTCCTAAGTGGCAAGGAGCTGAGTGATCCAGCTGGAGGACAGAGACCATGCTACCCAATACCTCTGCTCAGCTGGGTCACCACTGTCCACAGCCGGGGACCCTGTCCCTGGACAGATCTCATCCATGTTGGACGACTGGACACAACAGCAGGTACTTTGCTCTGCTGGGGTTGCTGCTGTCATGCAGTTTTCCAGGCTACCTGACTTCACCTGACAGCAGGTCTGGTTAAGACAATTAGTTGAGACCCAGTTCCCTGAGTAGCCCTTGCAGACAGGCAGGTGCCAGCTGGACTGCAGGCACAGAGGAGCAGCTGAGTTGTCACCTTCCTCTGCCTTCCCAGACTCCAAAGAGTTAAGTGCCAGTTTCAAGTGTCTCTAAGGTGACACCAGGCTGCCTGCTGGATGCAGCTCCCCGCAGCCCCCTCCCCACGCACACAGCACACACTCATGCTCACTTTCTGCTTTGTCTTTTGAGAGCTGCTCCAGGCTTTGTGCACAGGCACTTTCCTTGCTGCCTACCTTTCCCTGATGCTCCTGCTCAGCTGATGCTGCCAGGGACAGTGACGGACTTGCCTGGCTCCAGAGAGACCTCGCAGAAGGCAATCCAAGCTCTCTTTCGCTCACTGCAAGCATCGCTATCCCTGGGCTGTGCTTCTCCAGTGAATGCCGTGTTCCTGACTCCCTCCTCGCTACTCTCACAGCGCCAGCACCTCCGAGGAGCAGCACTAAGATCTCCGGGTTTGTGTCAAATATTCCTCCGCTTCAGAGGGCAGTAGAGACGGCAGGAGGCTGAGCTGCTGCATCTGAGCTACTCAAGCTGCTATCAAGAGGCCAATAAATACCACTGCATAAAGTTGGACACTGTGTTTTCTCGTGCCTGTGCTCCCTCAGAGAGTTAAGCCTTGCTGGGATTGTCCCACGGCCCTGGGGAGGCAAAGAGGAGCAGCACTGTAGGACCCTGTGGGGCAAGACCGGGCTGCCCAAGAAGTTCTGGGGGCAGAGTGGAACTCTTTGCCTAGAGAGACACCTCACTCCAGCATGGCTGAAGGTCCCGGGAGCTGGAGAGACTTCTCCCCTGCCAGGAGCGACGGTGAGGTGGCTAGAGGAGCCACAGCAAGCCTCCGGGGAGCAGCAGATACAGAGAGCACTGGGCGAGCACAATGCTTGGGCCTCCACAGCATGGATCCAGCCTGGGAGGAGATGAGAGGAGCAGTGGCCATGGCAGAGGTGGAGGAGCAGTTCCTGCACTTGGCAATCAGAAAGCAGGTCTCCTACAGGTAGGAACACCTGGGTCCCCAAGTGTCAGGGCTGTGCTGGGGCAGTGGAGAGGCCTGTCCCTGAGGCATCTCCCTCCCATGGGGTCAGGGCTGGCTCTTTCCACCGGCCACCAGCACATTCCCACCAGAAACCATCTCAGCATAGAGACAAGGCAGCCGGTTAGTCCAGTCCCTCCCACTGCGTGCAACAGCCCCCTCTGCAGTGGTAGTCTCATTATCACATTTGCAGGCCCCCTTATTTTCCTTCTACCCAACTCCCCCTTCCCATCCTGGGGCTGTGATGCCTCCTAGGCAGTGGTCTGGGCCTTTTGGGGGTATCTTGCAGCAAGCAGAGATCTGTCCTGTCTTTTGGTGTGACTCTTCTGTTGCAACTCCTGTGCTTACCCACCCCTGTTATCACCAACCAAAGCTGGCAGAGGAGAAGAGTGGATCTCATAGCTCTCACAGGGGTTATGGGAGCCACTGCCTGGTGATACTCAGGTGAGCTCCCATTCCCAACTCCAACCATAATGCCCGAAATACCGCTTGGGTCAGCATCTCCAGGACTTCAGCTCTATTCTTCTGTCATAAAAAATAAGGTCTGGTGTCCCACCCTGCCTTTTCTTTCGCTAGAAATGGTGTTTAAGCCCTTCTATGATTTACTACCCCCCATCTTTGCAGAATGGCTTTCAGGTGTAAGTGAGGGGAAATCCTTTGACCCTGCACCTGCCCAGAGTAAACATGACCACTTGCAGGACTGACCCTGGGGCGCTGTGAGAGTCTGGGACTGCGAGGAGGGGAGAAGGCAGGAGCTGCCTTCTTATCATTCTCCAGAGCTGGCTTGCCCCAGAGACATCTGTGTCCTTCTGAGCTCCATGTCACCACATCATGCCATGCTCAGCAATGTGGTTGCAAACTATGTGCCCACATAGTTTACAAGCAGGTGGAAAACTGGCATGGAAGATCTTAGTGCCATGCCCAGTGCCCTGGTAGACAGAGGCTGGATGAGCTCTCCTGCCTCTGGTCTGGGCCTTGGGGACCCTGGGGTGCAGAGCTCTGCCAGGGGGAAGATTTTGGGCAGGAGCTGTCGGTCACCCCCTCATCTGCACTCCCATGTGTACAGCAGCTCCTTTCCCCCCCGCTTTGCAAGGGCTTCAGTGCAAGCTGTGAGCAAATTGCTCTCTAATACTGCAGTAATGGGAACTAATGGGAAACCTTATTAGTGCCTGCAGAGCAGGAGGGGCCCCGAAGCTGACTCATCCCCAGCACTTGTTATTTGTGTTGTGGGTGGTGAGCAGGAGCCAGGGTGGAAGAGACCTCCCCAGGTGCCCTGTGTCCCTGAGCCTTGCCATGAGCTGGGGCAATGCGCAGCCTTCCTGGTCCTCATTCTGTACCCAGGGCTGCTCACTGAGGCACCAGGCAGAGCTGGGAGGGTCTCTGCCCTGATGGCACAGAGGATGAGGAATTACTGTGCCAAGCAGAGCAGGATTTTCGCCTCTTAGCTGTCTTCTCCAGATGTGCACAGTGCACTTTGCGAACAGATTAGCCAGCTGCAATTTTCAAGCCTCCCCAGGGGAGGAAGGGACCATATTGCAACCTAAATTATCAGCCCGAATTTGTTCCAGAATTGTCTAAGGTTGCTAAGGATTGTATAGACCCTGTCCAGCCCACCCCAGCCATCCCAAGCAGGTGGCTCAGTTGACATGCTCCAGCCTATGCTGCCCTTACACAAAGGACCTCTGCCCCACGCAACCCTCAAAAGGGGTCTCTTTGCAAGGGACTTTGCCCTGTCCAGTACAGGCTTTGCAGAAGGAAGGATTCTGAGAGGTTGGAGAGAATGCCACAGCAACCTGCAGGCCAGCAGCAAAGGAAGAGATGGTGCCTGGAATGAGCTGCTTCCTCCACCCTCTGTTTTGGATGGCCAAGCAAAGGGAAGGAGAAATGGGAGAGGAAGTGTCTGGGGGTGGAAATCTGCTTGTTCTGTCCTGTGACACCCATGTAGTTTTGAGTCTGGCTGCTTCTTTGGGCAGGTCAGGTGGTGATGCAGCTGTTACCCAGAGGTGGGCTAACCTTCCATCATGTGTCCCTCCTGCAGCATGACAAGTCCTAGGGGGCTGACAGAAATCCCCTTGCTGTGCTGTCTAGCTCTGAAGACACTTACTGAACCCTGGTACAGAGTTTGGAGGACCTCCTCCACGGGCCGTGGGCATCACAGGTATCCTCAATGTCAGCCGAAGGTTGGAGGCCCCAGTCCCCTTGCTGCCAACCTGCCTGCTCCTGCTGGGACCCATTAGTCATCATGAGGGGCAGGCGGCATAAGCTGCTATATAAAGGTTTTGAAATGAGCAGAAATGATATTAATCTCATGGAAATAAAGTTCCTTCCATAAATAGCTGCCACAGTGTATTGGAGGCGCCCTGGGCGGGTGGAAGAGAGCTCAGCACTCAGGTTATATTTAGGGCTTTGAGTAGCAGTTTCGTGCCAAACTTATTAATGTTGCTGGCTTGTGCACCGGATTTGCACATTACGGGACAATCTTCCCAGTAGGGAGGTGCCTCTGCAATGCCAGAAGGACCCAATGCCCTCTGTCACCACAGCAAACCTGGAGCAAGCACCAGGGTTGTGTGCCTCAATCCCCGGACAGTCACTTCGGCCAAGGAGAGTCCGAAGTCGGCTCCTGCTTTCCTTGAGTGTCTCCGCCAAGGTTTTGTGGTGGGGCAGGATCATCTCTAGCTCCCAGAGTAGGGTACCTCCGGTGGCAATAAGGCAAGCTAGAGGCTGGCAGAACTTTGCTGTAGGGAAAGACGACCTGGAGCCAGAGACGCCTGGGACAGGTGGCGGCAGGTCACAGCAGCACCCTGCAACCTCTCCTGAGCAGCTGTGGGCTCCCTCTCAATTTCATCATTGCTTTCAGGGTGATGCTTGCAGCAGTAGCCTTCGTCACTGCCACTGCTCCCACAACACAGCCTGGAGGGGTGTTTACCCAGAAAGGAAACCACAAGCGCACAAAAGCTCCTGTACGAGCTCTCCGCAGGCTCTGTCTATGGGGCGGGGGACATGCCAGGTGTCAGACACGTGCTCTTCGTCTCTCAGTCACGTCCGGAGGTAGCGCTCGGACCAGCCCACGCACCACAAGGCTCCACACAGGCATCTCTGGCAGCGGGAAAAGGGGGTCCTGTGTCCCTCTGTGCCCCCCAGCCAGCTCTCACCCCAGCTAGGGAGATGTGAGGCACCTCTGCTGTTCAGCGCGGTCCTCGGCTGGCAGATAGGACGCAGCTAATGCAACTCACAAGCTGTTCCGTGCCAGGGAGCTAAATATAACCCGGAGAGTGGAGCAGAGGGGGCTGCTTTGTAATGTAAATAGCAAAGGAGCTTGGTCATAGAGCAGGCAGGCCAGAGGGGAGAGCTGGCAGGAGCTGCTGGAGAGAGGTAGGAACCCTCAGGGGCCCAGGGGAAGATGATTGCAACTCTCTGCTGTCTTCTCTTCCTTTTGGCTTCAGACCCGGACTCTGGATGTTTGTGAAGTCCCAGGACAGCCTGGGCAGCGCCGGGGCTGAGGAAGAAGGAAAGGAGAGACTCCACTGTCTGCAGGGAGAAAGGGACAGAGAGAGGATCTCCTTCCTCCGTGTCCTGCCTGCTGGCCTTTTAATCGTGTTAGCCCTGCTCTGCAGAGCAGCATAATCAAATTCCCATTCGTTTCCAGCAAGCCAAACCCGCTCCACTCTGACAGAGACATCTGTCTCCGCATCCCTCTGTGCAGCAGGAGAAAGGAGATGGGTGACATGGCCAGAGGGAAGTGCTAGAAATGAGCAGGTGGCTCCTCACAGACCTTGGTTGGGGGTGACAAGCAGGTGTCTCACTATCCCCTGCCCTGACTCTCTCCAGAACCAGGGACAAGCTCTGCTGGGCCCCACTGTCAGACACGGGCTCTAGTGCACGGCATGGGTTGGGATGGATTTAGAGTTGGCATCACCCTGTGCTTGGTGCACAGCGCTGGTGTGTATTCATTCTCACTCTGGCTCACATTCTGGATGTTCCTGTGTGCAAGGCAGTGGTGAACTGGATGTGGGACTGTGTGTAACAAGAGATAGAAACATCCCAAGAAGCAGTTTTGCAGAAACACGAAGCTCGTGGGTATGACCTGTCTGTGTAGGGACATACCTGAAGCACTGCCAGAGAGGGATGGCATAATGCAGCCCCAAGCCCCATCGTAAACCAGACACACTCCCTGGTTTAAACTGACCCAAGACCCTGCTGCTGCCGGAGGGGATGCTCCTGCCCTTCCTCCTGCTGTGGTTTTTCCACATCAGGCAAGTCAGGTCAGCTCTCTGAGGCAGCAGAACTTGGCCTCCCTCCCCTGTTTGTCCCCACAACCACAGCTTCAACCTTGCATGTGGTGTGGGTGTGCAGGGGGACCATGGGGTGCGACTCCCTGAGCAGGCCAGCAGGGAGGTTGTTAGGGGCACTGACCAGTATTAGGGGCGATGCCAACCTGCATCCAAACTCTCCTGGGTGGGGAGAGCTGGGATCCCTGAACCAAGAACCATCCTTTCCCCTGTCAACTCCTGCCCTTATCTGATCCCTGTTCACAAGGGATCCCACTGGCAGGTATCCTGCTGAGTTTGGCTGAAGCAGGCACCTTAATCCTTTCGGTACCAGGGGGCTGCACAAACTAGCACGAAGACAAGGGTGCCAATTCACAGTAACATCCAGCACAGTCACCCCCATCCCTCTCCTGTGCTGACTGCAGAGAAGCCTGTGCCAGCAGGGTCTGTCTCCTCTGGTCTCCTGACCAAGAACAGCCAGGACTGGGATTTCTAGGGGTTCATCCATAGTTTTGCACCAAGCCCAAGGGACAGAACTGTGAAAGGACACACGGACACAGCACACAGAGGATGGTGAAGGACCCAGGGCAGGGCGTGTTACTTCTCCAACAGCCTCACCAAGCTCTGGTGCTCCTGATGCTCCTGGGTAAAAAGACTAAACATCGACACAACAAGACAGAGCACGAAACATGAAAGGGAAATGTCTGCAGGCAGGGAGAAAATGCAGCTAAATCCATCATGGCATGCAAAGCAGCGGGGATGACGAACCCTTTCTGCAATAACAAAACTCTCCCCTCCCTGATCTGTGAGCTGGAGTTAGGCATCCAGGTCCTGCCTTTTCCTCTCTCTGCACAGTAATTAGTGCAGTGGGTTGTGTTCAGTTTCAGAGCTTGCCTGGTGAGATCAAGGTCTGTCAATTTTTTTTTTTTTGCTTTTGATGATGGAGTTTAAAGCAAGACCATGTGCCCCTTTAGAAATGCCATCTGTGCAGGCTGTCAGGACCGGCTTTGCTCACTTGCCTTTCTCTGGCCCACAGAAGCTGTCCACAGACCCTCTTGGTGATCTGAAGCTCTCCTGGAGCCAGAGCGCACCAAGTAGCATCTGGTTGTGTAGAGCTGGGGTTTTAGGAGGTGGGGACAGGCCGGGCCTGCAGGCTTAGGCTGTGTCACCCCAGACTGGGGGATGGATGATGAATGTCAGGCTATTCCTCCGCTCTTTGGAGGCCTCCTAAATGCTTCTACTTTTCACACTGCCCATTCCTGGTTTACTAAGGCATTTTTTCAATGAACTCCAGTGCAGAGTTAGCAGATGCTGGATGTTGTTTTCAGACCCACCACACAGGGAGGACGCCTACGCCCAGGGGTTGTGAGTGCTGTGGTGCCCTACACTGTAAGGATGTGCACAGCACAGGGTAGGTGGCAGGAGGACAACCCCACTGCTATGGCCTGGTGTGCATGGCGGTGCTGGGGCAGCTTCGGGAGAGGGGGCTGTCTCCAATCTGGGGGCATTCAAAGAACCACCCGGCAAGAGAGGTGCGGCTCCTCGGCGCGCAGCCCAGCGTGCCGGGACGTGCTCCTGCTTGCTGAGGGTGCGCATGAGGCTTCGCTGGAGAGGACCCGGCAGAGGAGGTGGCCAGCGCCGTGGGAAGAAGGCCGCGCAGCCGGCTGCGATGACAGCCGCCCTCACACTTCCAGGAAGTGCAGAGAGAGGAACCAGGTTGAGGGTGCAAACAAAGCCGGGGCCCCGGCCGGGCGGCGGAGCACTGCCAGGGACCTGCCCTCGGGATGACTCCGGAAAGCGGCCGCCGGGGGAGGAAGAGCGAGAGTGAACCCCGGGCTGGCTGAGCGCATCAGCTCATGCTGCGGCAGATGTGGCGGCATCGCTCCTGGGACGTTCCCCAGAGCCCTCCGGGGGACATAGATATAAGGTACCCACCGAGCTGGGCTCTGCCGCCTTCCTCTTACTGTTGGGGGGCTAAGGTGCTGTGGCGGGTGCCGACAGCCCATGCGTCGGGGCTGGGGGGAAGGCTTCCCGTGCTCGCCCAGTGCCTTGCCCGCAATCCCCTCCTCTTCTCTTAGTGCCTGGGCTTGCGCAGCACAACCTCCCAGCCAGGATGTTAGAGGGCCGCACGAGCGCTTTCGACGCCCAGCCTGTGAGCACAGCGGGCCAGCCCGGCTTTGCCTGGGCTGTCGGTTTCTGGGAAGCCGGGAGGTGTGTCCCCATCCCCACCAGCCCTCCTGGAAACGGCTAGTGCTTGAGGTTGCCAGTGGGATCTGCCCCAGGGTGTTAAGGGTCGGCAGGAGCACCGGGCAGCGTGGAGCCAGGGCCCTGCCCTGGCAGCCCCCGCAGCCCCGGCCTTCAGCCTGGCTCCGCACCCTTAGGAAGCGGGGAAGCTGCCATTGCGGCCGGCACATTTTCCATGCAAAGGAGGGCTGGGAGAGCTGCTCTTTGCCCGGACTGGCAGCCATGGCGAGCAGGCCAGCCCCTGCCGCTGCCCTGCCGCTGAGCCAGGGGCCGCCAGGCCAGGGTGTCGCTGGGCACAGGGAGAAGTGGGGCAGGCGCTCGCCGGGCTGGCTAAGAGCCTTAGTGCTGGCCTCGGCGACAAGGCCGGCCGTGGCTCCCGGTCCCCGGAGAGGGCGGTGGC
>VZTF01006490.1:878093-932885 GCA_013397755.1 Cnemophilus loriae | reverse complement strand
GCCGAGCCCTGAGCTCGGCCATGCAGGCGGCTCGGCCCCTGCCGTCCGGCGGTTCGCCGTCCGGCGGTTCGCCGTCCGGCGGTTCGCCCTCCGCCGCTCCTTCCGACACCGCCGCCGCCGCCACAGCCGACTCCTCCGGGGCGTCAGGCAGCGCCGAGCCCGAGTGGGGGCCGCCGTCGGCGCCTCCGCTGGGCCGCCGCCACAGCAACAAGCGCTTCACTGGCCTCAAGCTCTTCGGGCGCAGGTGAGCACCGGGTAGGGCGGACGGCAGGTCCCGCCGGGCGGGCGAGCTCCGGATGGTGCCTGCGCCGCTGCCCCGGCACCTGGCGGCGGAGCGGGGCTGGAGGGAGCTAGGTTCCCGGGCAAGGGCTGGCTGTAGGCGGCTGGAGCATCCGGAACGGAGGCGGCGGAGCACCGGCTCCTGAGGAGCCTCCCGCCGCCGGGCCGTCAGCAGCCACCTCACCAGGCCCGGTCGAGGGGCTGACCCCGGCTGAGCGCAGCCGTAGGGGGATGCGGGACAGGGTGCGAGGATGGAGCGGGGTGAGTTTGCTTTTCCCTCCTTTCGAGCTCTTGGCACGAGCGATGGGATGTTGGGGAGCATTGCCCTCGCTGCGCGCGCTGTCCTCCCCGTGTAGTCTGAGCCTCGTCTCTGGGGGATTCGCTTCCACCCGCCCAGAACTGCCTGTCTCCATCCCCGCACGCCCGTCCCGTGCTTCGCCTGCGACACCGGCAGTCCTGCCGCGCCGGGGGATGGCTGTGCTCGTCCCGTGCTGCCGGCTGGGATCCCGGCTTCGCATGCATCCTTCCCAGAGCCAGCTGGGCTCCTTGCGCCTCCCTCAGCCTCTCTGCTGGCCTCGTGGGGATTTGGTCTGTGTAAGCGAAGTACCTCGAAGTACCAGAGCCTGGTGCCTCTGCCACCCGGAGGTCTTTGAAAATACTGAATAACTGAGGTCTGAAGGAACCTCTGGAGATCGCCTGGTCCACACTGCTGTCTAAAAGCAGGGTCGAACTTGATCAGGCTACTGATGTCGAGTTTTGAGTGTTGCCAGCGTGTAGAGAACACAGCTTCCATGGCCACCCACACCTGTGCTTCAGCTAGTCAGGATTTTTTTTCCTCTAATAACTGTTCAGTTTCCCTTGTTGCAGCCTGTGCCTGCTCGCTCTCAGGTTGTCACTGTGCACATCTGGGCAGCATCTGACTCAGTCTTCTCTGTACCTTCCCATCGGGTTGCTGAAGATGGTAGTAATGTTCCCCCTCAAACTTTTCTGGAGGCCAAACCACCCCCATTATCTCATCCTCTCGGTGTGCTTGATAACTCTTGCCCCTAGCCGTGTTGGTGGCCCTGTGACAACCTTTCTACATCTCATGAGTATTTTTGGCATATGGGAGCAGTTGAAGCAGGATGCAGTGCCACCAGTGTGGTATAAAATGTGCTGAATGGAAGGGAAAGGCCCCGATTTCAACCTCCACAGCCAAGCCAGACCTGAGAGTGAATGGCTTGCAAGATCACTCCACCACAGAGAGGTGTTCTCTGCTCTGGTTTCGGAGCTGTTGGCAGTGGCTGCCTTGAGCTCCTGGCAGTCTCTGGCCTGTTCCCAATACTGTGTGGCATCTCACTCTGACTCTTGGGGCTTCAGGCTGCTGTTACTGCAATGTAGATCAAAGCCAAGGGGAAGTTCTCCATGTGTGAGCAACCTTTGGCAGTGTGAACACAGGGGGTGAGGCAAAGTGGGATGGGCAGGAGGAGCTGGAGGAGGCCAGCAGGCCTGCCAGGACAGCTGCAAATGCCCACTGGGTTGTTTGGTGCATGCCCTTGTGCTGCTGATGGAGGGACCCAGTTCCCTCTGGCTCAGGATGAGCAGGGTAGTGGAGGAGAGATTCCCACGGATCTCTGAAATTGAAGGGGCTCCCGTGCGTGCCAATGGGAGGTAGATTCGATGGGAAGTCGTGCAGGATAATTGGCTGCACACCACTGAATTCATGCCCACCTGAGCATTGGAGCAGAGGATGGCATGAAGTTTCTTCACCTCCTCTGAGGGAATTACGAGGGAAGGCTGTGCTATGCTTCCTTCTGTCGAGAAGTACAGCCAGCCCCTGTCCCCCGAATGCTTTCCAACAGCCATCAGTGAGGAAATTTGCACCCTCTTCTATTCTGAGCTTTTCCCAGAGCATATATGGCTGGGAAACAGGTCTAGAGGAAGCTTAGGTAATGGGGAGGAATTTGCTCACTGGCAGCAGTGGGTCTCTGGAGAGCCCTGGCTTCAAGGAGAGAGGTCTCGTGAGGTGGACATCCTGTGCTGGACTCTGCCTGCAGCAACATTGGGAGGCATGGCCAGGGGAGGCAGGTGTCCGCAAAATGGCAAGAGAGCCTGTCTTGTCCCCAGGGCAGGTGAGCCCTCAGGGGATTTGAAGCAATAGAAAGCTGAGCCCCCAAGCTCTTGTCTCTGGTGGTACGTTAGTCCCACGTTTTGCAAGCAGGCTTATTTCTGTATCTTATAATTGCCTTACAGGAGGGTGGAGTACTTGGCTCTAGAGCTGACAGAGACAAGTGCACAATACATGCATCCGGGCCATGGATGGGTAATTCTTTTAATTGGGCTGATAAAGAGATTGGGGCTGATCAGATAAGAGGTGGTTAGGATTAAATTGCCTTTCTAGGTGCCCTGTTTCTTGTGCTGTGAGTGAACTGCACAGTTTACCCTTTCCAGGGAGGAACTGGGGAAGGAGTGTAAGTGCTGGGGACAATGCCTGTTTCTCGCTCACTTCCGTGCCAGTGAAGTGGGATCCTGAAATGGATCTTCCCTGTGGGCTTCAGAGCTTCTGTAACAAATCCCACTTCAAAGGAAGTATGTGTAATGGCTGGTGCGATAGCATAAGCAGGGACCATAGCCACCAGTGGGGCAGCTGGCAGATGGTAGTCCAGCAGAGAGCATGGGACCAAGTTTTTGGCTGTGACCCTTTGGCAGGTCTTGTGCTGAAGCCTGCACGTGAGTCTAGGGGTGCCTGCCACTGCCCCAGGAAAGGTCTGTGGGTGGCACAGCCTGTGGGTAAACGGCACTCAAGAAACTGCACCCGCCTACATCTTTCTGGGACGTCACTTGTCACAGTCTTTCTTGCAGCTTGATGCTTACACCCATGTGAAAGCTGAGAACGATGTGCCACTGGGACGGCAGCCCAGCCTTCCCCATTCCTGCTATGTGGGGGGTGCCCTCGAATCTGCTGGCCCTTGGGCCCGCATTCCCCTGTGCAGGTGCAGTAGAGGGGTTGTGCAGTGGAGTAAGTCCCAGGTGCCCTGGGGGAAGACCAGATGGTAGTGAGGAGCCTGAAGTTTGTGCTCTGCAGGCTGGCAGGCTGAGAACAGTGCTTCCCTCGGGACAAGCTTTTTCACAAGGCACCTTGCTGCCAGCTAGCTGTTGAGCAATCATCTTCCTACTTCTCCTCCATGCATGCAGATTTTGTATGCCTCTATCTCTGAAACCCTCCAGCCTCTGCTCCCCATCCTGCTCAGCGGTGATGGGTAGCTTTAGCTGGGCCTGGGCCAGTGTCACCTGTGGGAATCCCCAGCTGTCCCCTGCAGTGACTTGGGCTTGTTTGCATGGCAGATGGGATGTGCCGAGAGAGTTGTTTCCGCTGCTAAGTTTGCTCTATGATCTCTGCTCGGGGCCTGACCTCCTGTGAGGCTGCTCAGGGACTTTTTTTCTCAACGGGGGAAAAATAAAGCACTGGGCATGCTGAGTAGCCATACCTGTTGGCAGCTAATGCAGCCTCACAGTGAGCCAGGCTGGGGCAGCTGCCAGCTCAGAGTGAGGCTGTGGGATAGGGCAGGGAAGGATCAGAGCATGGGGGGGTTCTGACTGCTTCCAGAGGTTGAAGTCCTCCATGGTGTGGACCCTACCTGCCACCTGCCTTGTCTGTCCAGTCCCAGGCACCCACTGGCAGCTCCCCTGCGCTCCCAAGATCAGAGCAGGGGCTGCCACAGTGACACGTGCCTACTCAGAGAAGGTGTCAGGACCTTTAATTATAGCATCATAGAATGGTTTAGGTTGGAAGGGACTTTAAAGATCATCCGGTTCCAACCCCCCCACCATGGGCAGGGACACCTTCCACTAATCTTCTTAGGAGCTGGAGCATCCTTTCCACGAAACCCTGTAATCTCCTCAGGAGGCTGAAAGGAGGGAGGATGATGGACCGCTTTCCTCCTTTGAACAAAAACAATAGGAAGAGAGTCAGGCTCTGGGAGTGGGCACAGGTCTTTGCAAGGATGTAGTGTTGAGATGGGAGAGGCAGAGCTGTGGGTGGTGCCAGCAGGGAGAGTTCGAAAGCTGTTGATTGTGTGAGTCCTCTTGGGGACTAAGGAGATGCTCGTAAGGGGAGGCCAGCCCTCTGCAATGGGGGCGATGGTCTCATGAAAGGCAACCCAAGCTCTGGCAGGTGGTGGGAGACACAGTGTAGGATTTCCTTCACTCATCATCGTGCAGTGCCTGGGGAGCAGACAGTCTCCCCAGAGACTTGGCAAAACCTCTAAATTTAACTTGCAGCTCTGCTCTTGGTGGAGCTCTGTTTCTTTTTCCCAGGTGACTCTGTGAGCTGAAGCTCCTGTGTTATTTCTCAGCCGTGCATTCACTTGCTTGCTGGTTCTTTTAAACCAGTGCTGACTTTGAGCTGCTGCGTTCAAGAGTAGAGTGAGGGCTGCAGGCTGAGACTCCTTGACCCTTGGGCCCACAAAAAATCTTTTTTGGAAGAGATGGATTACTGGCAGGAGGTGAATGGCTTCTGCTGGAGACTCTGGTGCAGATCTGGCTTGGCAACACGGGCTAGACGTGGAAATAGGGGAAACCTGTCCTGCTGGTTCTTGAGCTGGCACCAGGCTCTGGGGATAATAAGTGGCTCTGTCTTTGCAATCCTGAGTTCAAGAGCTTTCCCTAGGCCAGCTCACCAGTAATACAAAAATAATACTCTGTGTTTCTGTTGCAACTTGCAGATCCAGCAGCAGCTGCAGTCTGTGTTTGGGAGCTGGGAGGCTTTCTTCTTCTCATTAGGATGCCAGGTGGAGGATGAAGCTCTGCCAAGGCAAGCTGTGAGGCTGCGCTGGCCAGGCCAGTGCCCATCGGGGGTGGACACTGTGTTAGACCCAGTGCTGTTCTCCTGCCTGCTGTTTAGGGGTTGATGCCTTAGGGTGCTAATTTTGTACTTAACTGTGAGCTCTGGCCCCAGGGGAAGCTCTTCCTCATTGTGCTCAGGATGAGGAGCTGAGAGGATCTCTTCCCACTCCATGCTGTCCCATACAGTAGGAGTTAATGGGCCTCCTGCCTCAGCCCTGCCTGCCGGGCAGGTTGTGCTGTCTGGGTTAGGCTGTCAGTTCCAGTTTCTACCTGTGACCATTGCTCCTGCACCTAGAAATAGCCTGGCTGAGCTTTGTCCATATGACGGCTGTCAGCCCTTCACAGTGATTCAGGGCCTGGGGAAATGAGCTAAGCATGCCCCATCTCAAAGAAGCCCTGCCCAGCTGTGAGAACTGGAGACCTGTCTCTGGGGGAACTGCAGGATGCCACCCAAGCTGTGGGTGCAGGGTGGCAGGTCCATGGCACTGGTGGGAAGGCCCCACTCTGGGAGCAGAGGTCTGGCTGGAGGTAGTCCCACCCTTTGGCTGCTGCCCTGTCTTCCATGTGCCCTGTGTTGGTGAGAGATTCCTTTAGTGTGTCTCATGGGCTGCTGCTGGCTCCCTGGCATTTCAGCAGGATGCCAGCTTGTGGCAGGCTCTAGTCCTAGCCCCATGTGGCGGCACCAGCCACAGTGTGAAAATCCCACCCAGCACCAACAGACAAGAGCTTAGTGTTTGCACTTTCCCCGGCTCCACTCACCCTATCTCCCTTTCACTGCTTCCCAGCAGCATCTCATCTCTGTGCACGGCTGGAGCAGCCTCGGCTCCAGCACATGCTATGGCTTTGAAGAAAGTCATGTGTCCCAGCTGGCTGGCCCAGGAAGTCAGGGCAGCTAACATAGAGCCTTCTTGCAGAAGGTTTTCTCCTTGTTTTGGTGCAGCTTGGCTTCCACAGGAAACGTGTGTGCCGAACAGCCTGTCCCTCGCTTACCGTTGTCAGCCCAGGTGTGGATCCAGAGCGAGAAAGCAGGGGGACTCCTCGCTGCCTGCTCCCGCCTGGCTGTGGCGGGCCCCACCTCCACTCTAGGGCAGGACTCCCCAATGGGATGAGGATAGAGAATCACAGGGCAGATGTACCTAAGATGGCTTGGAGCCTCCTCCTGAGCTCCCAGCCTCTGGCCATGGCCTGTAGCCATCCAAGAGAGGGAGCAAGGGGCCGTGCAGATGGCCACGTGCCATCCCCTCCGTGTGAAAGTTCCCACTTGGACAGATTATCTGTACATCGTCCTGCCTTGCCACCCTGGCTCTGGCCAGGAGCCTCTCAGATCCAGGGCTAAGCCTCTTACTGCCCAAGCTCGAGGTCACCGCGCAAGGGGACATGGCGTGGGGCACTCTGGCAGCTGGCGCATGGCAGCTGCCGCTGCTGAAATGTGACAGGGGGTGGGGTGGGTGTTTTCTGCAGAGATTTTGCACCCATGTGAGGCTGGCAGATGGCAGGATAATGAAGCTACAGGGCTCCTGTCCTGTGAGAGCTGCTGAGATGCATGGAAGGAGGGAGGTATCCTGCTCCCCAGTACAGCTCCCCCTACAACTCCTGCAGGGTTGCAGATCGGAGTGGGGCCAGGAGATGTTCCAGCAGAGGCTGCTGCTGAGGATCCCCCACCTGGGCTCGAACAATGTTGCCCACCCACAAGTTTTCTTGTTTGAATGAGTGAGGAAGCAGATGTGGTGGGGGTGAGTGTCAGAGGGGTCCCAAGAATGACA
The DNA here is from genome assembly GCA_013397755.1 of Cnemophilus loriae. Lineage (NCBI taxonomy): Eukaryota > Metazoa > Chordata > Aves > Passeriformes > Corvidae > Cnemophilus > Cnemophilus loriae. The sequence continues at coordinate 926,019 of VZTF01006490.1, read as the reverse complement.
CTTCCCGTCTACACTGGGTCACAAAGAGCTTTGCTACCCAGCCCTAGTGCCCATGCACAGGGGCCAGAGGGTTGGGAGCAGGTGAACTGCTCTGCCCTGCCCAAACAATGCTCCTCCGTGCAAGGCTTGGAGAATGCCTTCATGATTTATTTGAAATTCAAATCCATGCCTGGACCCAGCAGTCAAGGTGAAGGAAGGCAGCCAGGAACCGGGCCAGCAAAGGGAAGGAGGAAGGGAAGCAGGGCTCTATATCTGTGCCAGCCTGGCGCTCGTCCCTGAGTCGTGTACCCTCTTGCAGCCAGCTGGGTTGGGCTGGAGGTGACTCTAACTGGGCTGAGTTAGGATCCCAGATGCAGGAGTGTGGCGCTTGGTGTTTGCTGACTGGCTCTTAAGGGAAAAACGGCGTTGCTGACTCCAGCTTCATGGGCATGTTGCCTGCATTGACCTCCATGGCTGACAGCATGGGTGGTGGTGTCACAGGGGTGCCATTGGAACCCCTGGGATCTGCAAGTGCCAAGGCAAGGGAAGAGCATGTGTGGTGGACAGATGGCACTGAGGCAGCAAAACTGGGGCGGGGGAGGATAGTGCTGTGTGCTGAGCAGCCAGGCGTGTTCATGGCTTGCTGACCACTTTCTTTGTGTCCCTAGACTCCACCTGCCCCACAAAGGTGTCTTCCCTTGTCTCCAGGGCAGCCAGCCCAGCCGATGGGGATCCAGGAGGATAAAGCACCGGCCAGCGGTGTATAAGTATGTGGTATTTTTATTGGCTTGCACAGGCTGTGCAGTCCCAGCAGCTGCTGCAACGTTTCTTTTCAAGAGCTCTCCTCCCTTCCACCCACGTCTCACCCCACTTCACCCTCTTGTATCTGTACTAACCAAGGCCACCGAAAGCCGGGCTGCTTGCCTCATGCCTGTGTCACTAACTTTGTTCTAGAGGATAGCTTGCTGCTGGACCTTGATCGACTAACATGGCAGCTTCTGTTTTGCTGGAGTTTGGATTGAAGGTCAGTTGAGCTCTTCTTCCTCTATGTTCTAGCCATTGTGGGCATGAGCACCTAGACCCAGTGCATGCTGAGGGCTTGGAAGACCTAGGTGACAGTACTGAAGGTGGTTTAGCCAAATGACTAAATGAAATAATAATAAATAATAAAATTTAACTGAAGCAGTCTGAAGTTCAGTAAGGCTGTGACTGCCAGAAATGGTGGAAAAACAGGGCCTGGGAGACAATCACCATTGCTGGGACATAGTTGCTGTGTGGGATCCAGTTCCTAGGCTAGCCATGGTGTTGGGGCTAGCCAGTACTTCACTCACAAGTGTTCTCGAAGAGATACGGAGGTAGGGACAAGTCCCAGGTTCCATTCCCAGGCTCCCTATGCATTGGTCTTTGCAGAGCAGCACATCAGCCTGGTCAGGATTTCGCTGCACGTGAGTGAGTGCTGCAGTGGGAAGACCCTTACTATTCCTGGCTCTTCCTGGCTTCTGCTATACAGTTTCTCTGCGTGGCATCCTGAGCCTTTCTGGGTTTACCACTCAGTCTCTTGTTTGTCTGATGTTGTAGACACAAAAGTCTTGTGTCTTGTGACTTGTCACACAAGTCTTGTGCTTGGGAGTCCTGTGGTTGGAGGTGTTGGGAGCAAGAGGTAGTGTGGCCAGTTAGTGCTCTGCAGAGGGGGGTGGATGGGTTTTGGAGAGGTCCAAGGAGCCGTGGGTTGAACACCAGAGGGCACAGTCGCTCTTTGGAGCTCTGGTGCTCTGCTGTGTAACTCCAGCCTTTTCCCTGCAGCTGACTTCAGCTGGGCGTTGTGACATGTCCCTTCTGCAGGGTTGCTGGCCTTGACTCATCGCTCCTGGTTTTGCTTTCCTCCCTTCTGTAAGGAAGGGTTTAGCAAAGCATCCGCATAAAGCTTTTTTTATGCTGCTGTGGCTGAAGTGGCTGGTGAGCTTGATGGCTTAAACTGGTCAGCTGCTGCCGTGGGCTGGATGATGCTCAGAGGCAAGCCTCCAGCCAAGGCAGCTGTCAGCCAGCTCCCCACTGCACAGGCTTGCATGTCCTGGTAGCACTCAGAGCTTCACAATGGCACCCACCCAACTTCTGCACCTGGAGCCTGGGTCACTCCTCCCACACTGCAGGTCTCTGGAGCACCCAGTGTCTCTGTGGGCATGGGAGAAGGAGCAGAGAAACTCGGGAAGCAGAGCAAGGCAGCCCTGTGTTGCTAAAATGCTAGTCCTTTCCAGGAAGGGGGACAGTGATCTGCTCTCTGCCACAGGCATTGCTTCTTCCCCTCTCTGAAGGATGATGAGAGAAAAAAGCCCATCAGTGATGCTGGCAGATGTGGAGCTGTTAAGATGAAAGAAGAAAAGGAAGCACGTAAGAGCAGATATGCTGAGGGCATTTAGAACAAAAAGTATGGAGGAGAAAAAACCCCAGCTTTTCCCTCTGCCCTCCCATTTGTTGCAGTGGGACAAGCTGACATTCCGCAAAGCCAAGAAATAATGGATTTAATGTTGTTAAAAGGAGTTACTTGTATTTTGATGTGAGGTGCGGGAGAAGAAGACTTAGTCACTTGCTGCCACGAAGTAAAAAAGTGAAACCAAAGGTTAGACATGATATCAGTAACAGGGTCACAGTTAAACCAACAAATGCCACTCGTGTGGCAAGTCAGCATGTGCTTTGCTTAGTCACAGGGTCATGATGAAGGCTTGGGAGGTGTCTTTCCTGTCTCAAGCTTTGTGGTGTAGAGAGATCACTGGGGACTGGGTTTCTCAGGGATGTTGAGCAGTTCTCCCCCTTGCAGACACCTGCAGGGGCTGCCACTTGTGGTGTGCTTTCAGGTGCGTGGGATCAGGATCTCCTCACATGGAAAGTCTTGCTCAGGGCTGCGTGGGCCTGGGGAGCCTCTTGGTGTGGAGCAGTGGTTTCTACTTGAACACACCAGACTGAAACCTGTGACAGCAGTGCAGGGAGCCAATAGTCTCCATCACAACCCGTTCACCTGTCTGCATGGTAACAGGCTGAGGGCTTACTAAGTCGCGGGGGTAGGAGGAGAATGGCAGCAAGGTTTGCATGACTGAACTTGAGGAGAGGGCTCTTAGGCTTCCTGCTCCCGCTGCCTCCCAGGGACTTGGAGAATTAGTGACCTGGTCTCTTCGTGGTCAGATTGACTTGGAAGGGATTTTGTGGCCACCTGGAATCTACCGTGGTCACCCCTCTGGGCTGTTTCTATTTGTAAGCGCAGGTCCAGCCAGCCCAGGAGGGAGATAGGATTGTGGCGACTGTGAGGAGCAGCAAGTAGTATCAGCAGGAGTCTCTGCTATGCATAGACCACTGGGGACAGGAAGAGAAGGGTGGGAATGGGGCAGTTGGAGACAAGCTGGAAGCTTAAACCCTCCCTGGAAGTGTTCAAGGCCAGGCTGGATGGGAATTCGAGCAATCTGGTCTAGTGGAAGGTGTCCCTAATTATAGTAGTGGGGTTGCTGCGAGATGCCCTTTAAAGTCTCTTCCAATCCAAATCATTCTGGGAGTCTATGCTAAGCTTCCTTGGCTGGAAATGAGGCTGGAAATAAGCATATCTCTTACCAGGCTACTTTGCTCTGAATGATTGACTAGTTGTAGCACATTTTTAATTTTCTCTTTGATAATCAAACATCCTGCCGGTCGCGGTAAGTGAGTCTTAACAATGATGGACTGGGGCCTGTTCCTAGAGGCCCTTCTGCAGCTGGCAGCATGGCTACCCTGGGGCTGTGACAATGCTGGGTCCTGATTGACTGCTAGTGGCAGCTGGCTCTTTCCTGGCAATGGGAAGGAAATTCCAAAGGATGTGTAGATACCCTGTGTAGGGAAGGAGGCAGAACCTTCCATCCTTCATCAGCTGCCAGTTTTGAGGGGGGAGAAGACTGACCGGGGTGAACACCTCCTGCCTGTCCTGGATATCTCCAGCTCCCTTTCTCCTCTGGTGTTGTGAGAAAAGGGCTGAATGCAATCCTCAGCAGCTTTGGCAATGGACAGGTTTGCTCATGTGTCCTTGCCACTGCTCTCCCCCGCTGCTTCACAAAGGCCACTTGCTCTTTTTGCTGTGATGGAGATGGCAGCAATAGTGGTAGCTCAGCCTTTGGGCCTGGCTACCCTCTGGTGAATGGTTTCCTGTGAACTGCTTTCAAGACACCCATGGGGGCAGGCAGCTGGGCGCCTTCACCACACTGGCTGCAGCCTCCGGGACATTTTGTTATGATTGTGTTACTGTAGTCCCGCTCCAGGCCCCAAGGAGCACTGGGCACAGTCCAAACACACACACATTCCTACACACAGAGGAGAAGAGCTCCCTGTCTAATTTTAGCCATGACATGTAGGCAAGGGGAAGGGGCAGGCAGGAGGGGGCAGGGTGTGAAAGGACGAGGTCTCAGCTGCAGCCACCCGCACTGACTCACTCACTACGGCCTGCGTGTGGCTCTCATCGCCTGGGTAAATGACTGAAATAACAATAGCTGGTGACGCATCATGGAGTGAGCGGGCCTTTGGCGTGACCTTGCCTCCCCTCTCTGCAAAGACCGAAGCGGAGATGGGTTTTGTGGCCCCAAAAGGGAGGTGGGTTGTGTTTGGCTGGGAGCAGATCCCTAGAGGCAGCTGGGGGACCCGCATAGTGGTGAAGCATGACGGGGAAGTCCCCAGCCTGGCTATGAGAGGTCCCATGGGGGGTTTTCACGACGAGGGAAGACAAAAAGTTCCTGAGACATCTGTGGAGCCTGCCTAGACCAAAGACTTAACTCAGAAGCAAGTCACCTCCTGTGCATGAAGACAGGCTCTCCGTGGCTGGCGACTTGACTCTCATCAGCCATGCAAACCCCTTTATCCAGGTTCCAAGGAGGCAGGAGAGAACTGCTGCTTTGGCGGGTTCCTCCTCATGTCCTCCTGCTGCCGCTGCCAGGGAAGCTGTGCCATCCCCGAGCTGCAGTTGAGTGGTCGGAGAGCAGCTGGCACCGTGGGGACCCCCCTCTTTCCGGGCTCGCTGTGGTGCATGCGCCTGTGGCTGGGGGCCAGCCGGCCTCGGGGCTGCTCGGAGAGGAAGTGCAGTTGGTTATTTTAACGAGCACTGTCAGAGTTTGCAGCGTGGGGAGGAGCGGAGGGAGAAGCCAAGCACTCTCTCCAAACTAGGACTTCGTAGGGCAGGGCTGGCCCGCTGCTGCAGCGCAGCCACTGCCACCCAGTCGGCACCTGCAGGACCCCTGCGCCACTCCGGATCAGGTCACAAAGGGTTTTTCCCACTATCTCCCCTTTCTTTATCCTGCTCATCCCTCTCCCTCACATTTGCTGCTTTTGTTTGTGCTTGGTGGGGGATGGGAGGGGACCTGGGGGGAGAGACAGCCCTTAGTTTGTAGATATGGCATTTGGTTCCAGACCACTGTGAAAGGCAGGGGGAGCAGACCCCAGAGTCATCCCCAAGACCCTCAACTTTGCTTCTGCCGAGCACTGTCTGCTGCCAGAGCCTGGAGCAAGCCGGTCCACAGCAGTCCGCAAGGCTCAGGCGAGGGGTCTGCGAAACACAGCCACTGTGGCACTCAGTGGTGCCTGGCTGTTGTTTCTGTGGGGCTTCCCTGCCAGTGGTGTATTTCCAGCCACCTGTTCTGCTGCTTGCGTCCTGCCAGTCCATGTGGCATGGGGGTGGCAGCAGAAAATCTGCAGGCAGCAGAGGACAGGGAGCCAGCCCGTGCCTTGCCAGGATCCTGTGCTCAGTCGCTTTGCTGTGGGATAGTTTAGGAAAGCAGGACAGATTTGTGGACTCCTGGTATATCCTCTGGTGCTGGTGGCACTGTGATTCCCTGCTTATGCCAGGAGGAGTGGGATGCCCTTCCTGATCCTTGCTGTGGGCTGGGGGGAGGCATGTGGTTCCCATCTTTCTTATCGGTGATCAGTGCTTGTTGTGGAGTGCCCGAGATTTTCTTGACTTTGCTTTGGGAGGTGCAGAGACTTACTAGCCTGAGAATCGCTGCCTGTGTTCTGTATCTGCCGCACTGCAGCTTTATTGTTACACAAGGTTCATTGCCTACTCCCTGAGGCTTCTGCCCTGGGCAGACACTGTGTATTGCCCTGCCTGGGGCAGCACTGTGGCCGGTAGTTACTTCTGCGCCAGGATTTTGTCCTTGTATGCTGGGGGAAAACTCTGGGGTTGCTCTGAGAGTTTGGATCAAACAGCTGGGCTGTGGGACTGGCCACCCTTTAAATAGCGCTTCCCTCTTTGTGAGGAACAGAGCTGTGCATACTGAAGGAGGGGACCATCACTGGGTGTGATAATGGGAATCTGCAAAAGAAACCATGGTCTGGGTACCTAAACCACCAGGACACCCTGCTGAGGCCCCTGCTGCTTAGCTTCATGCGTGTCACTCTGGAAAGGAAGCTCAGAGAGAGAGAGAGAGAGAGAGAAGAAACTCTCCAAGTCCTTCCCAGCCTGCATCGCTGGTCCTGCTGATGGGACCAAAATAGAAGCTGTGTGGCCAGCCTTTCCTCCGACCCCGCTCAGCCTCGGCCCCAGCACCATGGCTGACGGTGGTGGCTCACCCTCTGCGTTTCAGCCCTGGTTAATTCATGGCTCAAGGCTGTCAGTCTTGCTGTTTGGCTCCTCAGCCAAATACAGCAACAGACTGTTTACATCAGTGCTGTCAGGTTTCTTGATTTCCAGGAGGCAGATTATTTACTGTAGTGGCATATAAACTTCATAACATTATGATGGTGGAAAGTTGTCAAGGGATATGAATGCCCAGAGTCAGCCCAGGAGGCTCCAAGGAGATGGTTTTGGTTTAAATTAAGATAAAACACTGTATTCCATGGATTTTGGGAAGGAAATCACATTGTTGTAATGGGAGCATTACTCTGAATGTTAGAGCTGGCAAACTCTTCACTTTATGAATCCTCTGCGGAGGATCTGAGCTACTCTGGCAGCCGTGCCTTAAAACAGATCTCACGTTTGCCCTGAGAAGGTGGTGAAAAGGAGGTGGCACCACGGCATCCTGCAGAGCTTGGGATGAGTCTAGATGGAGCTGCTATGAGAACAGTGTTGGGGAAATGCTAGGAATTGTATAAAAAGGTCTCAGTCCCTTCTGCTCCCAGCCCCTCTTCTTCCCAGAAAACCAAATGTGAGCATTTTCTTGTGAAGGGCCAGGCACGAAGGTGGGATGGCTTTTGCCTTGCTTTGATTGAGGCATGGCAGGGCAGTGTCCTTCCACCTGGCTTTGCCACTTGGAGAAGCCTACCATGACAAACTGCCAAACTGTGGTGTTTCATTTCTTTGCCTTGCTACAATCCACCCCCCAAGGCAGCTGCTGCTCCCTGGTGCTGCATCCCTCACCCTGACTTGCTCATTTAAAGAAAGTAGCTTAGGGGCTGTATCTTCTCCCTGTGGTGTCCCCAGCTCCTGACTGGCTGTGAGTTGTACTCTTGCTCAGCCGGGTACAAGATGGGTACAGAGAGGCTACGCTGACATAGCTGCCTGTCCCTTGTGAAGCAGTGCTGTCCTGGGGCCTCCAGGTTGGCCAGCCGGAGTGCCTAGTGACACTGACAGTCTTCTGAGCAAGTTGGCAAACTTGCTTAGATATTGCCAGGGGTGCCTTGCTCTCATGTCCATGCCCAGTAGCCCTGACAGGGGCCTCTATGCAGCATGTGCAGGGACCTCAGGGACCACAGCGCTGGAAGAAGGTGCTCTGCATCTGACCATCATCTGAAGGTGTATGCATCTGACCACCAGCTGGTTTCTAAGCACTTGCCTTGTGTTCTCACTAGCAGAGAGGTCTGAATTCATCTTGATCAGGCCCAGGGCTCACTGAGACATAAGTGGAGATATGTCACCCTCTGAGTACCCTGCTAGGATCGGAAACTGGCTTCTGCAGCCTGGAGGGGCAACCTTACGGTTGCAGCAGTAATCCCCTCCTCTGCAGGGTGGCAGTGCAACTGAGGATTTCCTTGGCCGTGGTTTGCCCTGGGAATACCATGCTCCTGCAGCTCAGAAGCCTGGAAGTGGCCCATATAGGTGGTGGCACTTGTTGCAGTAGGTCAGATGTATGAATCCTAACACAGATGAGTACAGCCCATAGCTCACCCCTCGTGATGCTTTGAAAGGCTCATGGTTTGGAGTCTCCCTGCCTCTGTGCTGGGGAGAGCCCCATCTCCTTGCTCATACTGGACCCAGCATAGGGGAGCTCTTGACTCTGTTTTGTTTGCGTGACGGTAGGAGAGATGACAGCTGGAATGGAAATTCTGAGTAAAAACAAACTGCACAGTTTGGGAACTTGCTGATCACTGCACACCTCATTGCAACCAAAGCCTGAGGGCTGCTCCACGTCTTGACCAGCATTTTCCCTTCCCCATCTGGCACGGGAGCACCTTCCTCAGCAGACCTCACCTCTGCAGGTTGCTCTTTGTGTAAGGTCAGAGAGGCTGGGCTGGGGACCCCCAGGGAGAGGAGAGGTCAGTGATGATGCATGGGAAGCTGGACGGGAGAGCCGGGACAGGATCTCAGCAGGGGTGGTGTGAGGACAGCAGTGTACATGGGAGGATTGAATATCAGAGCACTGAAAGGGGGGTGTGGGGTGTGCAAGCTTGTGATGGAAGCAGAGGGTGAAGGCAACCAGTGGTGTGCCAGCGGGGTGGGAGTGAGCAGCAGCTCTCCAGAAGGGCTCCTGGGCTCTTGTCCCTCAGTCCCTCCAGTGGTCTGGTAAGGAGGAGACAGGGACACAGAAGCCCAGGAGATCTTGCTGTCACACGGGAGTGGCTATTAATAACACACTTTCTTTGTGGTTGATCTGTACAAGTCAAGTGTCTTTGCCAGGAGAAGAAAGCTTGTAAACTGAAATGGGCTCCTGCTCACACTCTGCCAGCTCTAATGCCACAGCAGCTCCCCAGCACCCACAGCTAGCCAGGATGCAGGAATCCAGCCAGCTGCCATCAGGACAGGTGCTCGTCATGGAACAGGGGGAAGCTCTCAGACTCATTTCCCTTGTAGTCCCGTGGTTGGAAAAAATGCTTTCCAGTCAACTAATTGGAGGTTTGCTGAAAGGTCAGGAGGAGCTGATGGTGTTATTATGTCCAGACTTCTCTGTGGCTCAAGGCTTGTGCATTTGCTGCCAGCAGCGTCCTGCAGTAGGGTCCTCTTGCCTCCTTTGGTGCCAGGAGAGGGGTGCCAGATTTGTCACTGTATGAAGGTAACCTGAGATCTCTCTTGCTTCTGGGCACTGGCAGGAATAGACTGGGCTGCTGGAGGGACAAAGGGAGTAATAATGCAGAGGAAGGGCCAAGAGGGTGTATGGCATAGGATCCCTCTGCATACCATAGAGGGACTGTTAAGTATGGTACATGGGAGTTTGCTCAAGGCTAGTGAAGCAAAGCAGAATAGTGGAGCTGAGTATCCAGATTCTCTTCCTGATGTGGGCAAAGGTTATGTTGTGGGGGACACTGCATGTTTAGCCCTAAGAGTCAGCCTGTCTGGTTTTGGAACCACCACCACCAAAGGAGGGATAGCTGTTGGGTATCTGGAGAGATGTCTCTGTAACAGCTGATTCGAAGGCTCTGTGTCCACTGCAGTTACAAGATGCAAGTTGTTCCTCTTTGATCCTTGCTGTACTTTGCAAGGGTGTTTGGATCTTGCTGGGACATGTTCCTGCTTCAGCAGCATCTCTGCCTACTGAGGCCAGGCAGGGTGTGTAGGATGCTTTGAGGAGTCTGGTAATGAAAACCATCCCACCTTTCAAGAGCTCTGATTGCAGATCATGAGCAGACCAGAGCTGCTGTCTCCTTCCTTATTCACAGAAGGAGATTGAAATGATAGTGTGTATCTGCTCATAAGTTGAGTTGATATCCCAGTGCGTGCATCAGTACTTCCTTTCCTTTGAACCCTGCAGCTGCCAGGCTACCTCCATCCAGCCTCACCTAACTGAGCCGAGTGATGCGGTCTTCAGAGCAGCCACACGTGCTGGCTCCTCTCCATCTTTTCTTAGTGACAAGCAATGGTGATGCCACTAATGTGCTGGTGTTAGGCCAGGGGCTTCCAGGGCTTAGCTCCTTTCAGGCTCTTCTCTGCCTAGTGCATGGTTCCCCAGCTGCTGTGCACACAGCTCTGCTAATGCATATCAGCCATGGGCAGGCCCAGCAGTTCGTCCATCTGCTCCACCAGCAGCAGCTCTCAGCACCTGCAATAAACCGTTTGGAGCTCAGGTTGGAAGTGAGATGCAAGAGGTGGGGATATGTTCACCCAGCATATCTGAGCTGCCACATGCTGCTGTCAGGGGCTGTCATATGGCAGTCTTGTAATAACCTTCACCACTGGTGGTCGGAGCTTGATTCCATGTGCCATTTACAGACAGCCCTGAAGATAAAAAGATCCGCAGTCAGCTAGTACTCAAACATAAATGTCAAGCCAAGGTTGTTCTAGCAGATTTCCTCACGAGACTGGTGCAAAAAGGAAGGAAGCTGTGTTAAGAGATCTTCCTGCCCACAGCAGCAACACAGTAAGTGGTACAGCAGCTTTGTTCTGGTGGAATATCTGGGGCAGGAGGGAACAGCCATTCAGCTCATTTGAGGTGCCTTTGGTCAGTATGTCTCCCCCAGCAGCTAAAATTGGCCAAAAAGGGTCTGTTGCAGTGTGCCACATCTGCGTTCTCGCTTGTGTTTTTTGATATGTTTAATTTGTTCAGACAGTTTTTAGTACCTGTTGGTGATGATGCTCATTGACAGCCATCTGAGCGTGATCCAGCGTGTGCCAGGTGGAAGGCCATGAAGGCGAACAGCATCGTGGCCTGTATCAGTAATAGTGTGGCCAGCAGGACTAGAAAGTGACTGTTTCCTTGTACTCGGCACTGGTGAGGCCACACCTCGAGTGCTGTGTCCAGCTTTGGGCCCTCCTCCTGTTACTGAGGTGCTGGAAGGGCATTGGGGTGCTGGAGCACATCCAGAGGACAGTACAGCTGGTGAAGGGTCTATAGAACAAACCTTAGGGGGAGCAGCTGAGGAAGCTGGGGAACCTGGAGAAAAGGAGGCTCATGGGAGACCTTACTGAGCTCTACAACTACCTGAGAGGAGGTTGTCGCAAGGTGTGGGGTCAGTCTCTTCTCCCAGGTAACAAGTGATAGGACAAGAGGAAATGGCCTCCAGTTGTACAGGGGAAGTTTAGATTCTCTGATTCTATGCAGTTTACTGTGCATCCTGCAGATAATGGGGAGAGGGGACATGAATGGAGCACTGCAGTGTTGGGAACAGGCTGGAAGCAGGGTCATCAGTGAAATGCTGATGCCCTCTGCAAAGTTGCATGGGCCTCGGTGGATTGAACCTTGTGGTGACCAAGTACCTGCCTGCATTGCTTCTAGTGGTAGGACCTGCGAAATACTTCTGAGAAGGTGATGCTTTAGTTTTGCTTTCAGTTTGGCCAGGCTTTAGCTGCCCTCATGCTGCTCTCTGGAGGTCATTGCCTTCCTTCCTTCCTGCCTGCCTGCCTTCCTGCCTCCCTCTCTCCCTCTCTCACTCCCCTGTATTACTGAGTTCAGGCATGATGATGAGACTATAGAAACTGGAGAGCTGGCTTCCTTGTCTACAAGGCTGGAGGAGACGAAACCAAGCCTTGTCTTTTCCAAAAATACAAACTCACCTTTGTACTCATCTGTTAAAAAGAGGTACAGCCTAATGGGTTGCTTGTGCTACAAGCACTATCAAAAACTCCAGTTTGTCCAGAAAATAAAACCTATGTCCCATCTTACATGCATTTCCCAAATAAAAAGGGAAGAAGCTTCTGATGAATTTGCCTGTTTGAATGGACCTTGGGTCACTGGAAGTTTGTGCCAGAGTGATCTCCTGAAGGTTCTCTGATATTACTGACCTGCAAGAATGTAAAAGAGCATGGTAAGGGAGGAAAATAGAAGAAGAGGAGCAGATGTCGGTCTGCGTGGTGAGCAGCATGCCCATGCCCTTGTGGTGGGTAGAGGAGATGCCTTGCACAACGTGAAAATCATTGAGAGTGGTGGTGGTGGTGGCTTCTGTGTGCTTGCAGGCTGCCGTGATCCAGAGTTCCCTGCCTTGCGGGGGGAAGGGGGAAGAGAAGAAGTTTGCTTCTACCAAACTGGGTTTTGGTCGTTTTTTTTAAGTTGGCCTTGAATAAATCCTCTCTAGCAGCTGAAGAGAGGTGGCAGCTGGAGGGTGAGAAATGAAACACTGTCTCTGGAGGAGGGGAGCACTGGAGCTAGCCAGACTCAGCTCCTTCCACTCAGGCCTTTGCGTGCTGAGCTGCTGCCACTGAAAGTGTTGCAGCACCTTCCACCTGTGGCCCATGGCTTTCCACAGACTGCTGCAATGTCCAGGCAGCTTGTCAAGCTTTGAGGGCTGGGCAGGGAAAGCATGAGAGCCTCCATAAAGCTCTTTCTCCCATGAGTGGGAAGTTTTGCTCAGGACAGATGGGATGATTTTCCTAGCTCTCCTCTGCCCTGCTCCAGCCTCTCCCAGCTTCCGGCTCTCCCAGACCGCTTCTACCAAATTTTCCTGCCCTGGTTTTATTTGCCTGGTTCATTTTCTTCTGTAGGATTCGCAAGGGCTTAATTTCAATTTGCTACGAATTTGATGGGACTAGTGCTTAGCCAGAGTGGTTCCTGTGGGGAGACCAGGCGGATCAACATCAGGAGAGTGGCGGGAGTAGTTGAAGTGCCAGGGCTGATTGGCACCTCGGGATGCACAGGGGTTCTGCTGATCCCGCAGTGGAGAGCAGGGAATGCAGAGGGTCCGGCTAGGTGATGACACCTGCCCTGCCATTGCAGCCCTCTGGGCTGAGCTGTTAGACTTGTGGAGCAGTAGAGCTGTGGGGAGCAAGACTCTGCCACACCCCTCAGGTAGCATTGCCATGTCTCCCACTCGCTGCTTCAGCCCTCTGTCCCCTGTTTCCCCCTGTCACCTTGCTCTGACAGCCACAGCGTGGCCTGAGACTCACAGGGGAGCATACTTAATTCCTTGTCTCTGTGTCAACAGCCAGCATCCGGGCACAATGGAAACCTTTTTTAGGCGGCACTTTGGGCGGAAGGGGCTGCGGCGCACCAGCGTGGTGGCTGTGCCCACAGGCAAGGCCAGGCGTCGCTCCCAGGTTGGGCTGCCCTCCACCTCGCTGGCCCAGTGCCGCCGTGGCTCAGGCACCCCAGCAGCATCCCTCTCCTGCCTCGGCCTGGTCCGGCGTCCTGGCACCCGTCGCCGCTCCAGCACCACGCCGCCCTGCTTCAGCCCTAGGTTCACCGTGCAGATGAAGCGCGGGGGCCAGGCACAAGCCGTTGATGCCCAGCTGCTGGGTCCCACTGTCTTCCTGGCCAGCCTCATTCCCGCGGGAGAGGAGGGGGACAGGGCTCACTGCACTGACAGCTCCAGATCTGAGTCCCCAGAGGACGGTGGTGCAGCAGCAGAAGCTGAGCAGGGCCAGCATGAGCAATGTGCTGAGGAGACGTGGCTGGCCATGCTGCCCCAGCTGCGGCCGCTCCAGGCAGGGCTGCTGTCACGGGGCCCCCGCTGCCTGCGGCGCACCTCCTCCCACCACCTGCCCACCGAGTTCATGTATGGCCGGGCTGCCCACGGCCTGCCAGGCCGCTACCGCCGCCTCAGCCAGCGCCGGCGCTCCAGCGATGCCACTCAACCTGGGCTGCTCCGCTCTGGCCACCCACGGCTGCTGGCCCAGCACTGTGCAGGAGTGGCTGGAACCAGGTGCCCCTCTGCCACCCTCGTCAAGGGTTTGAGACTGGAGCCCACCTGCCGCACCACCCCGGACGGCTGGAGCCCCCGGCTGCTGTATGTATGGTGGCAGTGTGCAAGCAGGCAATGCCTTGGGGAGGGGAGAGGTGGGGTGCAGACCCAGGTTTGGTGGGGAAGGAGGGAAGAGACTCAGTGCTGTTGGCCCTGGCCGCCATTGGTGTCTTGCAGCGCTGCTAGTGTACCTTGAGCATCTTCCACTTGGGCCAGCACTGCCGCTGATGCTCTTGGTGCAGCCACTGGGGCTTGTGGGTGTCCTCTCCTGCCAGGCTGGGGCCAGAAGAAGGTGGTAGGCCTGGTTACTGGCTGGAGATGCACACTTTCTCCTGCTGGCTGGATTTTCTGCTCCTTTCCTCCACCCTAGCACATCTGGGAGAAGCTCACTAGCCACAAACAAACAGCTGCTTTTATGCTGGCCAGTTGTACTGGTCCCTGAAAACAGCCCAGGCTCTGAGGTGCCTTGGTGTGGGAGAGATGCAGGGAGACTCTGTGGGACAGGGGCTCTGGATTGTCCTTGCAAAGGCAGTCCCACCACCACTGCTCCATGGACACTCTCAGGGTGTTTTACAATGGAACTCTCATCCCTGAGGGCATTCCAGCATCACCCAGCAGGCCCAGGCTGGGCCTTTTGTTTGGTACAGGGTGTCTGGCTGAGCTGTCAGCAACATGGCCAGTACCTCTTCGTCCCACAGGACCATCTCACAGGAACAGGTACTTCTCAGCCAGCTGAGCTGGAAATTCACCTCATTCCAGCCACATGGTCCCAAGGAGGCTTTTCTGCTCCAGCCTCACGTTGCATCTTAGAAGCAGGTTGTGCTTTGCATATGTATTTAATAGCCAGCCCTCCTGTGTCTTCCAGGAAAGCTATTGCCAAATCCAGTCTCCAGCACATGATAGCCCAGCCAAACCCTGCACTAGCCCTGAGGAGCGACTCGGAGAGGCAGATATGCAGCACTGTGGATTGGAGCGTAAGTTGTAGTGTGTTTTGCTGGGCATTGCATGGAATAGGCTCTTGGCCAAGAAGCAGCAGGCTTTTCCCAGTTTGAGGCTTCCCAGGTGACTGACTTTGACACATTTATGGCCTCTGCCATTGCCACTAGCTGGTGCCAGCATCTGTGCTCCTGGCAGCACTACTTGATGCTGCAAGAGAGAGGCTGTGGAGGCACAGGTGGTTCCTGGATGGATGGTGGAACTACTCCACTGCCAGCTTTTCTGCTTCTGAGAGCCAAGATCTGGTGGCTGGGGCAAAGCCCTGCAGGTTTTAAGCTGCACCCTTACGCTGTAGAACAGAAGCTGGCTCAGGAGAGTCCCCTGCACTGAATTTACCCTGATGCCTCCTCTTGGGGTGATAAAAGCAGCTTCCCTGTGCAGGACACTACAAGTGGTTTGTAGGTCTTGGAGTTGGTTTCCTGAGGCCCGCTTGTTTACAACAGATGGGCCATGGCAGCAGTTTTGTGAGGTTTCCTCTCTCCAGATGTCCCTGGCTGTTGTGTGCATCTTGTCTCCTGGCCTCCACCTAGCTCCAACCTCCCACCCCCAGCATTGTCCAGTATCTTGTCCCTTGCACAAAGAATTCTAGGGGCTCAGATGCCTCTCTGGGGACGCTCTCAGAGCTTGTGTTGTCTTGTGTCTTTCAGGAGGCTGCGGTCTATGGGGAGCACATCTGGTTTGAGACCAATGTCTCTGGGGACTTCTGCTACGTTGGGGAACAGAACTGCATGGCAAAGCTGCTGGTGAGTCACCTGGGGCCACCTGCCTCACTGGTAAAGGCCGCAAACCCAGCTATCCTGTCACCTTTTGGGGAGACCGCGGAGGCCACACTGCTGCTGCTGCTGGGGGACACGCAGGGGTCTGGGGAGCTGCTGAGGCAGGGACTGTGTCCCTCATGCCTCTGCATACCAGAGGGCCAAGTCACCAGTTTCTGCCAGTGCTGGTTCTCAGTTTTCAATGGGAACCCGATGCAGGGCTGCCACTTGCCTGGAGTGTTCCAGAGAGAGGGTGATGGGATTCCACACCCTTAGAAGGACAATCTGAATCCAAGACCTTTCAATAGAGGAGAAAAGTGAGGTCTGGAGACCCAGGCCTGTTGCCTCCTGCCCCTGCAGTGCTCCCTCCCAGTTTGCAGGCTCAGTCCTGTTTGTGGTGCAGGACACAGGGCACGGATGCCACTCTATGCCTGCCACCCTGCAGGTGCCTGCCACTGATGCCACCCTGCAGGTGCCTCCCAGACCATGGTGCTCTCAGGCAGTGTCAGAAGAGGACAAGGACTTCAGGACAGAACAGCAGGGAAAATACCTCCCTGTTCTGTCCCAGGCTTGAGAACATCTGCTATAGGCACATGCTTAGATCCCTTCACTAGACAAGAAGTCTAGTCTTACTTTACTATAGGGCTTGTTCTGTATCCGAATGCATAAGAAGGAGGTATTATGGGAGACTGAGCTTGCCAGGCTCTGAACACTGCATGTTTTCATTCACATATGTATTTTTCCTCTCCTTTTCTTATTCTTCAGCAAAAACCTCTCTCCAGGCGTAAGTGTGCAGCCTGCAAGATCGTAGTGCATACACCCTGCATCGAACAGTTGGAGAAAGTGAGTAGAGCTTGTTAAGCCCTCTCTGCTGCTCGCAAAACTGTAACAGCCTTTTCTTGGGCAGTGAAACATAAGAAAATTGGGGAGCTGCAATGTGTAATTGCAAAGAGGGGTCTTCTGAGGAGACAGTACCAAAATGGGGATCTAGTGACATGATTGGGACCCCAGGCCTCATATTGTTCAGTAACCGAGGCGTGAGGGTTTTGTGGCAAGTACCAAACAACTCCAGAGGTTCTGGGCCTTGCTGTAGTACAGTAAGTTCCACTAGGTTTCCTTCAGGTATGATGGTTCTACTGATTCCTCTCATGTGTGTTCAACCTACAGATAAATTTCCGCTGCAAACCTTCCTTCAGGGAATCAGGATCTCGCAACATACGGGAGGTGAGAGATGTGCCTTGGATGCTGCCCACATCTGCCTCTCCCTTTTCCAGTTTGGTGGTAAAGACACCAGATGCTGCCAACGTGTTGACCGTCCAAGGGGAGGCGTCATGTTCCTTCCTGCTCCAAGGAGGTGGTGCCATAAAAGGAACGTTTCTTTGCAAGGCAGCAGCACAGACTGGGTGTGAAGAGTGAGGAGTTTACAGGCAGCAAATGCAGAGCATCCGATGGTTTGCACGTTCTGAACTCCTGAATCTGCATGGGGGGAACCTACAGTGTTTTCTGGGAGAAACTTTGCCCTTGTGTTGGTCCCCAGGCACATAGATGAGGCTATGGCAAACAGGAGGTCCCCAAGTCTCCTGCAATTTGGAAGGAAGCAGTATGGGCTCATTTCTGGCTTTATCACTCAGTCCTGGCCTGAGTGCCACAGGTAGCAGTGGAAGTTGCCTGCAGTAGTGCTATCAGACCCCTTCAGCCCATGTTGTAATGTACTGGGCATAAGGAGTGGCCTGTAATCTGTCTGCTGACCTGCACTGGTGGAAGCAGCTGTCAGCCTTCATGCTTCACTCTCCAGCCTGTGGAGCCAGTGTAGCCTGTGCAGTGCTCTGGAGTGGGTGTGGGTGGCTCAGTCATGGGCCATTTTGGTAACAGAGCTGCCCGCACACGGTGTTTGTGCTGGCACAGCAGACCTAGTTGGGGAAAGGTATTCAAACACAGGGCTGCCTCCTTTGAAATGCCAGCGTGACCTCGTAAAGGGAAGCTTTCAGCATCGTTTAAACCTTCCTTTCTTGCTTTGTTTTTCCTGCTGTACCTCCTTCCCATATTGCTCTTAGCCTAGCTCCCTTATTTGTGCTTCACTTACCCTTTGGGCTCTGCTGACAGCTTGCTGCCTGTGCTCCATCTTCTGTCTCTTATTTTTCTTCTCTCCAACCTCTACAAATTTTTTTTCCTCCCCTTTCTTGGTTTATCTTTTTTCTCACAAATTCTGCTTCTCTATCCTGTCTTTCTAATGCTTCTCAGTTCCTCCAAGGCCTCTTCCTTTCTGTTTCCCTAAAAAGGTGTTCTTCTGGCCTTTGTGGTGCCAGGGATCCCCTGCAGGGTCAGGCCTTTCCCTAGATGTGCCTGCTTTGACCCAGAGCTGAGCTCAAGGCATAGCCCCACTTCTGCTCCTACTGGATTAATGTCTGCTAAAGTCAACAAGACTCTCTGTTCTCTCCCGTGTGCTGCCCTTGGAGCAGGCAACACTGGAGCTGACCCAAACATCCTGCCGGTTTCTGCCTCTCATCATCATGATCCCAAAAGCCGTCAGGAGCGAGATGTTGGGTGCTGCCATACCAGCCTGTGAACTCGCACTCCCTTTTCTGTTTTTGCTACTCTCTCTGCAGTGCCGTTCCCAATCCAGGGCTGGAAGAGTAGGATGGGATTTAGGACGAGTGGTACTTCATTACAAAACTTCTCACCCACTCACAATCACTTCTGCAAGTCCCAGCCCTGAACCCACCGTGAGCTTGCAGGCAGAGCAGAGGTGCTGGCAAGCAGCCTTGCTGCCCACGCTGGGACTGAGGCAGGCTCAGGATTGGCCTGGGGAAAGAGCAGGGGGAAGTGGGTGTGGAGGGCTTTGGGGTTGCCGCTCTGCTCGAGGAATGTGAAGTGAGGAGGTTCACTGCTTAGCTGCAAGCATTTCCATCTGCTCGCTGTGGGCACAAACTGTGTCTCCCTAGGGATTTTCACACCTTCCACCAGCACATTTTCCATCTGGCACCAGGGGCATCTGGGCAGAGATGTTAAGGGACAGAGATGTGCTACTGCTTGCCCACTTTCCATTGGGTCTGCTTTGTGTGATTCTCAGTTTTCAGTTTCCCTGTCCTCCTTCCTATTTCTTCTGGTTTTAATTCCCTTTCTTGGAGCATCTTAATTTGGACTCTTGCTCCCTGATTCTTTGGCTTTGCCTTCTCTCAGAGGGTGGGGGCTGGTGCCTGTGAGCAGTGGTTTTGCTGCAAGAGCAGAGGTTGGCTGGCCTGTGTCCATTCCTTCTGCCTGTTCCTGTGTTCCGTCACACACTGGGCCCTTCATTCCCCTTTTTTTTTAAATTTTCTTTTCTTTTTTTCTTTTCCCTTTAGCCCATTGTTGTCCGGCATCACTGGGTGCACCGGAGGCGGCAGGAAGGGAAATGCCGGCAGTGTGGCAAGGTGAGAGGGCATCTTGGGCATTTTTCTCAGCCTGAAGGAAACCTAAGGTCAAGCAAGAGATAAGAACAGGGCTGGGAACCAGGGACATCCCACCATTCCTGTTTGGCAGCAAAACCAAGACACGTGCCCTGCTTTGCTCAGTGAAGCGCTATGTAAGTGCTTCCCACGTAGAGTAGTTCTTCCCCTGGGCCCAATTAATCCTGAAGGAGACTGTCTTCCTGACAGGCTTTCTCTGAGCAATAAGGACACCCCTGCAGAGCACAGTGGCCTCCCTGGTGCCACTGTGGTGGTTGGGACTGTCTGACAGGATCTGGAGGGCTCCAACTGCAGACGTGCTCCCTTCATTAATGTCTCTGTTACTGATGCAAAAGTCCTGTTGAATGGTAGGAAACTGCGATGGAATTCCCTAAGCTTCTTATCCTTTCTTCCATAGGGTTTTCAGCAGAAGTTTGCTTTCCACAGCAAAGAGATTGTAGCCATCAGCTGTTCCTGGTGCAAACAAGCGGTGAGCAAAGCCCCCCTTAATGCCTTACAAGTCGGTTCTGTTCTAATGACCTCTGCTTTCTACTGGTACTCTCCAGGCTGCTACTCTGCAGCCTGCCTTTTACAGCTCCTCCTGCTGGGAGAGGCTGTACTATACTGTTTCTCCTTCGAGAAACTTTCTCTTCATTGCCTTCCCATTACAAAATTCCTGCATGGTTTTATCTAGCACTCCCTGCATTGGCATGGGGCACCTGAGAGGAGGAGATGGTGGCTGTGCCCAGCAAACTGAGCAGCTGATTTTTTGCTCTGTCTTCTCCTTGGCCAGTATCACAGCAAAGTGTCATGTTTCATGCTGCAACACATTGAAGAGCCCTGCTCACTTGGCGCTCACGCTGCTGTCGTCGTTCCTCCCACATGGATTCTGCGGGTCCGGCGGCCCCAGGTAAGTCACTTCAGCTCTTGAGGCTCTTTCACAGTTCCCACTTGCCCAGTGGCTCCTCACAGAGTTTTCGTGTTTGTTCCTTTTCTCTCTAGAATCCACTGAAATCTAGTAAGAAGAAGAAGAGGACATCATTCAAGCGGAAATCCAGCAAAAAGGGGGCCGAGGTGAGAGATGAGGGGACTGGAAAAGACCTTGTCTTGGAAGAGCAGAGGGACTGAACAGTGAGGAGCAAGGCTGGGAATAAAAGTGGGCTTTTCTGAGTTTGCACTGAGGTTGAAGAGGATGAGCTGGAGGGAGGGTGCCTGCTGGCAGGGTACATCCCAGATACAAGGTTTATGGGGTGGCTAGGGTGTTCTCTTCCTGCAGCTTCTGGCCTGCATGATGTTAGGGCTCAGCTGGAGGTCGGAGTTCGCATTTCCCCAGCTTTCTTGAAGGATCTGTGGTATCTCTTGCAGGAAGGGAGGTGGAAACCCTTTGTCATCAAGCCCATGCCAGCTCCTCTCATGAAGCCCTTGCTGGTTTTTGTGAACCCCAAGAGCGGTGGGAATCAGGTATGGCCTTGTTTGGTATCTCTCTAAGAAGACATCTCTGTGAGGGCATTGCTATTTGACTGCTGAGCTCTCATAGTTTTGCTGATGTCTCAGCTGTACGAGAGGCCACAGTGAGTTTGCTGCCCAGCAGTTCTCACCTCGACCAGGCTTTGCCTGTGTCCCCTCCAGAATGGTGTTGTCTTAGTGTGTCCCCAGGCAGGACCAGATGCCTTCTTCTGCTGTCTGCTGGGAACTCAGTATTACCTGAAGTCTTTCCTCTCCCCATAGGGAGCCAAGATCATCCAATCCTTCATGTGGTATCTCAACCCACGGCAAGTTTTTGACCTCAGCCAGGGTGGACCCAAAGAGGCGTGAGTACTGATGGGGGCAGCACCTTTTTCTCCCCCATCCGTGTCCCAGGATTTCTCCCTAGAGCTCTTCCCCCAGCTGGCAGAGGCCTGATGCTTCGTAGCTCCCACATGCAAAGAGACCTTCAATGCTTTGAGAGGCCTAGCTTGTAGTTACTCATAGTCATTGATTCCTGCTGGAGGGCTGGTCTAATCTTAAGGCTAGTGGTGAAGACATCAGTTATGGGGTGAGGTTCCCAGACATAGTTCCTTATATTCACTTAATGTTGTGTGAGTCTTGTCTGCTTGCTGCATTCTGAGTTATGTATGTGTGCGCAGCCTGCATACACCCCAGTCTTCCTCCGCGAGAGCTGAGGAAGCCAAAGTTACTGTGGCTTTGCCCACTGCTGTGAGCAGCTTTGGAGGGAGATGTGGATGTGGCTTTGTGAATGCCAGGGGCTCTGTGAGGCAGCTGCTGTGTAACACCTTCAGTACCTCTCCTCTCCTCTCCTAAAACTCCCTGTTCCCTGCAGGCTGGAGCTGTACCGCAAAGTCCACAACCTCCGGATCCTGGCATGTGGGGGAGACGGCACGGTGAGTCTCCAGCCCCTTCATCCTGTGGTGCCCCTTTGCCCCAGCCTTTCCAGTGCGGACAGCAGCCCTCCTTGTTGTAATCCAGAAAAGGGCAAACTGTGCACACTGTGTCCATGGTACAGCTGGTAGCATGGATACTGTGGGTCCCCACATGCACTGTTCCGGGGAGTGCTAGTCTGTAACATGTCTGGATTTGTAGCCCTTTTGAGGGCCAGTGTTCTCACTGGGGTTGCTGGTATCTCCTGCAGCACCTGATTAGAGCATTAAAGAATGTGAATAGCCTCAGTTGTGGCTGAGGAGACTCCATCTCTGCCCCTCTGCCATTGCTAGTGCTCCGAGTCACCTCTGCCTGCCTCCTGGTCCCTGAGATAACGAATGGTTTCTTTGCACTCTCTTGCTTGAGCAGGTGGGCTGGATACTCTCCATTCTGGACCAGTTACGCATCAACCCACCTCCTCCTGTGGCCATCCTGCCTTTGGGGACAGGGAACGACTTGGCCAGAACACTGAACTGGGGTGGGGTACGTGATGGGCACAAGAACCCACTGCTGACAAAGAAGGGCTGAGTGCTTCAATCCTTGTTTCAGACACGTGGGTGGAGATTTGTATGGGCTGGTGTTTTAACTTCCTGTAGATAGAGACCAACAAATAAGTGTAATTTGGATGTTGCCATTCTTCTGACATTTGAATTGTTCTGCATTAGATTATACAAAAGCAGTTGCTTTTCCAAATTTTGGAAGATTTTTAGAAGAAGGATGTATTGTTTTAAATTTCAAGACCCACTTCATTGTGCATTCGAGTAGAGTTGATTTCTTCTACATCTTTTACTCTGAGATGCCTTACCAAAGCCTGCTGTCTGGGGGTATCTCTGTGGGAGGCAGGCATGAGACTCACCAAGTCCTTCTCTTCGCCAGGGTTACACAGATGAGCCTCTGTCCAAGATCCTATCGCATGTAGAAGATGGGAACATAGTGCAGCTCGATCGCTGGAACCTCCATGTGGAGCCAAACCCTGACACAAATCCTGAGGAAAAGGATGAGGCAGCTGCTGACAAGGTGGGACACTTCCTCTTCATGTCTGTTCCCTGTGCTAGAGGTCTGCTTTCTCTCTTCTGCCACTGGCTCAGGCAGTCCCAGCACCTGGGGCTACATTGTTGGGTTGGTGTTTCCCTCTCACTCCTGCGATTCCGTCATTCTCTTCATGGCTCTGAGCCACAACACTCATGGCAAGGCATGTAGAGTTCATAACTAAACGCCTACCAAAGGTTTTTAACCACAGCTTGCAACAGGTATAAGCCCAGTCTTCTGTGAGACTATTTTCTTTAGCAGAAACGTGGGTGATTGCAGAAACCTCAGGGAGCAGAGTGTGTCCCCTTGGACCACTTCCCTTACCCCTAGGAGCCAGGAACTAATCCATCATCTCAGGCTAGTGACCTCTGTATTTTCCTAGGGAAAAGGCAAGCAGGATCCCTCAGCCTCATGAGCACTGTAGTGGCTCTGCTGTAACCTGACTTCATCTTTACCATGGGCACATGCTGGCAGCCACATCCTTATTCCTCCTTTCCTTTTCAGCTCCCTTTGGATGTCTTTAATAACTACTTCAGCCTTGGCTTTGATGCACGGGTGACACTGGAGTTCCATGAATCCCGAGGTACAGGACAGTGGCAGGACTTGGTCGGGGTCTGTGGGATGGGCCTGTTCTTGTTCGTGGGTTCCTCAGGAAAGTGAACAAGAGAATTGCTTCAGGGACAGAGATGGAGGTGAAACATGAGAAGCAAGTCTAAGCTGCAGAGGGGGAAGAGGGGTGCCTGCACAGGAAAGAAGCTGGGGGCAGACTCCTGGCTGAGGCTGGCTGGAGAGCTGTGTCTGAGGAGAGCTGGCAAGTGACATATTTCCATGTGTAGGCCAGTGACCTGGACTTTTTTATCCTTTCCCTAGAGGCCAACCCAGAGAAGTTCAACAGCCGGTTCCGGAATAAAATGTTCTATGCTGGGGTGAGTGTGTGGGGGATATCTGAGCCTGCCGTCATAGCAGCCTTAACGTCAACTGCAGCACAGGCATGGACCTGCCTCCTGTCTGCACCCTAAACTCACTCATTTACGTGGACCTTCACATGCACCCAAACTAAGCTGGAGAGTTGCTGGAAAAAGGCTGCAGTGCTGGGAGTCACAGCTCCTCTTTGGCTGCGAGTGCTGCTGGCAGTACAACTTGCTCCATGACCTGCAGTACAGTTGCTATATTGATCTCCTGCCACTATTGTTCTTGATCTCCAGCTCACGGGTGGTCACCCAGGCAGGACCTCCCTGGAGCTTTGGGAAGGCAGGCTGTCCCCCCTGCAGAGGAATAAGAAGCCTTTCCATAGTATCCACACTACTTTGGTCTTTTATTATATATCTTGGACCAGTTACAGCTTCCTGGCTAATTATACCACCCTCCTGTATCTCACCTCTAGAGCTTTGCTTCTCAGTATCGTCTTTGTTCCTCTGTCTCCCCATCATCAATGTACTTTCTAGTCATGTGTCTGGTGACTGGTATTTGAGCAGTACTAAAGGCCAAGTGCTGCTTTCACATCTGTCATCTGAGTGCCATCTCACATCTGTCCTGCTTGTGTCTCTTTTCCTGTCTGCACAGTTCAACCTAAAAGGGACCCATGCAGTCCCTCCTGGAACCTCTAGATGGGGTCACTTCAGCTCTGTTTTGTGGTACTTCATTACAGCTTGACACTGAATTTGTCTCTTGTGACTTGAGTCTCACTGAAGGAGACTCATCTTGCCAGCTCTTCCCTAAAGTCAGGACTGGGCTGGCAAGGGAATACTAGAGCATGTTACTGAAGGTGCCCCAAGATTTTTGGTAGGCAAAATAGCAAGAGGAATGGATCAGGTTGTGGATGAAAAGCTGGTTTGCAAGTTTCGGCAGCCGAGGTCTGTGGCAGGTCAGTGGCAGGCTGAGTTACAGGTCAGTGGCAGGCTTCCTGGCTGCCTATTCTGATGAACACCTGAGCACTAACTCTGTTTCTTACCTTGGCAGACGGCCTTCTCTGACTTCCTCACCGGGAGCTCCAAAGACTTGGCGAAGCACGTCAGGCTGGTTGTGAGTGTGCTGGGGTGCTCTGGTCCAGGGAGGGGGTGAGCTGTGGAGGCGTGAGGAATGTCATTTGGCACACTGAGTGTGTCAGGGTTGGGGAGCGGATATGTTCCTGACAGCATCAGCTTCCCCTGACTTGGAGAACACTCACTGTAGGGAGCAGAGGAGGGAGGCCATTTCTTCCTAAGTGGGTAGGATGGACCAACCTCCCCCTTACAGCAGCCTGAACACTCCTGTGTTGTCTCTAGTGTGATGGGACAGACCTGACCTCCAAGATTCAGGACCTGAAGCCCCAGTGCCTGGTCTTCCTTAACATTCCAAGGTGAGCACTCCCAGGACCTGTCTTCATATGCTGGGCTTCTCACACCTGCGCTGTAGATTCCTGCCTGGGTTTAGGGTGCCAGTCCAGGCATTTCTTCCTGTCCTTTCACAGGTACTGTGCAGGCACCATGCCCTGGGGCAACCCTGGGGAGCACCATGACTTTGAGCCCCAGCGCCATGATGACGGCTGCATTGAAGTTATCGGCTTCACCATGACGTCGCTGGTGAGTCCGTGCTGTTGCCAGTTGTAGGTAGCAACCAAGGGAGTGACTGGTCCCATTGACCAGGTGTCAGCCAGCCCACAGCTCCACAGATCATCTCTGGAGGAGTTGTGGTGCTGGTGTGTGTGACAGTGTCTGCTCTCTAAGGTTTAGGTGAGGTGCTGTCATGCCCTGGTCTCTGTGAGTCCCTTCTCACTGAAATCAAACCTGAGACCCTCAGAACTTGATTCACTTGTAACATCTAGCTAACAATGGATGTTCCACTCATCCATGTCTCAGTCCATGCTCTGCTCTCACTCTGGACCTTTTCACAGGCTGCTTTGCAAGTTGGTGGCCATGGGGAGCGGCTCTGTCAGTGCCGGCAGGTGGTTCTCACCACGTCCAAGGCCATCCCCATGCAGGTAGATGGAGAGCCCTGCAAGCTGGCGGCTTCCTGCATCCACATCTCCCTGCGCAACCAAGCCAACATGGTGCAGAAGACCAAGCGGCGCAACTCCATGCCGCTGCTCAATGAGTAGGTTCCTCAGATCGATCAGAAGGATGGTTGGCAGGGAAGGGCATGGGACTGATCCGTGACTGGCAGAGGCATTTCAGTCCTGTCTTGGGGAGGGTCTGGGAAGGGATCAGGTCACAGAAGTAAGGCCAGACCCTGATGTTGGAGAAGCTGCTGGTGCCAAGCTTCTCACCTCAGTCTATGCAACACTGTGCTTTTGCCTGTTTTGGAGGGGTGAGGGGAATAAGGAGAAATCAGGCTGTCACTTTCTGATATCTTCCTTTTTCCTTGCCCCCTGCACGCAGCCAGCAGCCAGTGCCTGAGCGGCTGCGGATCCGGGTGAGCCGAATCAGCATGCGCGACTATGAGGCACTGAACTATGACAAGGAAAAGCTCAAGGAAGCCTGTGAGTGACCAGCTGAGTGACCAGGGGGTGGGAGCTGCAGTCCCCAAGTCTGGCGAAGCGTGTAGCTAAACTGTGTGAGGTGCTGGGATTGGGGCATGGGCTGCTCCCTGAGTTGTGCCTGTGCCCTGTCCTGCAGCTGTGCCACTGGGGATCATCGTGGTTCCAGGAGACAGTGACCTGGAGTTATGCCGGACCCAGATTGAGAAGCTGCAGGAGGTGAGTCTCTGCATGAAAAGTGGTCATGGCTGAATGCTGAGGATGGAGGGACTCAGGGAAAGGATTTCTTAGCCTCCTTGACCTGCACACACCAACACACACACTCTTGCTTTGGGTCACACTACGAGGTCACCGTTTGCCTTCACCATGTGGTAGAGGCAGGGTCCCAAGCTGGATGGCTTGTTGCTCCCTGCTGTCTGGCAGCTTCTTTTTCAGCATTGCTCTTCTGACTGTTCTCCAAGTCCAGAGAGTGACCCTGAAAAACTACGGGGTAGTATAAAAAGCCAGCACACATCCTGTGGGGGTCTATAACCCTTCAACCCTCCATAGGCTCTGTGTTTCCTGGCACAGCTTTATCCTCTCCAGGTGCTTGGATTAGGTTTATAACCCCTCCAACTCTTTTCATTTGCAAGCACTAATTTTTCTGTCCTTGCCAATGTACTAGCACGTGTCTGTGACCTGTACACAGACTATGTAACTCTTGCTCCTGGTGAACAATGCTTTCTAAGCCCATAGCGTAGCTCTTGGTGTTGCACTGCTTAATCTGATTGTTGCACAGAAGATTGAAGGAACCTTGCTTAGTCTGCTGTTAGCTGGCTCTTGTCCCTGTGGGGATCCCATCCAGTGTATGCATACAGTCCTGCAGGGCTGAGTTGCAGAGCTGCTCGCCTGGGCTGGCCCACTGGCATCTGCCTCTTGCTGTGCTTGCTCTGCATGCCTGTCCCCTGCCCACCTTGTGCCCAGGCACTGGTGAGGACACGCAGGCAGGCACGTGGCTAGCAGCTCCTGGGTTCACAGGGTAATGCTTTCCTGCTGTGTCAGTGTGGTAGACTGATGCCCCTACAATCTCCTGTGCCTTTAAAACTGTGCAGTGTGGCTGATGTTCCTTGGTCGCCTCGTGGTTTACCTCTTCTCACTCCTTGGGCAAGCACTGTGCTCTGGCCTTAAAGCCAGGCAGGGACCAGGGACCTTGGCCAGACAGTGTGTAAAGCCAGAGATGGCGGTACATTAAGCGACTCCAATGGGATGAGAGAGGAAATGGCGGGCTGCCCAGACACAGGCTGTAACAGCACACCTTGCCTTTCTGCAGGATTTCCCTCCACAGCCCTCTGCTTTAGAGCGCCTGCTCTTTCAGGTGTGTATGGCCTCTCTCTGTCCTCTGGGCCTATCTGTCATGTCCACTGTGCCGGTCTCATGGGCTCATCTTGTGACACCTCTACAGTCAGCTCCAGTCTGTCCCATGCTGCTCCCTGTTGCAGTGTGCTTTGCCTGTGTTCAATTTCATCCAAGTGCCTGTGGTCCTCTGCGTCTGAAGAGACCTCTCAAAGCAGGAGCAATGCTCTGAAGAAAGATGCAGAGACAATAAGCTACATCTTTATCCTCTCTTTTATTATGCAGGAGGGAGATGGAGCCAAGCCGAAGACACTGTCATTCCAGAAGTTGTCACCCAAGTGGTGCTTCCTGGACTGTGAGTATCATCCTCCCTTAGGAGTGTTGACTGGCTCTGATGATGTGCTAGCAAGGTCCTTTGGTCTGTCAGCTCAGTAGAGGTAGGGGATGGAGATCCATGTGGCTGCAAAGATCCAAGGGTTATTGATGCGTTGGAAACCACAGAAGCACCTCAGAATTAGGGCGTAGGAATTATGGCTTTTATCCTCAAAAAAGCAGAGGAATCAGTAGCCCAACTGAAGTGCATCAACATCAATGCATGCAGCATGAGCTACAAACAGGAGGAGCCAAAACATATGGCAGAGCAAGAAAACTATGACATAGTTGCCATCACAGAGACATGGTGGGACAAGTCACACAACTGGGGTGCTGCACTGGATGTCTATAAACTCTTCAGAGGGGACAGGCAAGGAAGCAGAAGCATTGGGGTAGCCGTGTGTGGTAGGGAGTGTTTCAATTGTCCAGAGCTTAATGATGGTGACCATAGGGTTAAGTGCTTATGGGTAAGAATCGGGGACAGCCAATAGGGCAGATAGCCTGGTGGAAGTCTGTTACAATCTGTTATAGGCTCCCACCAAGATAAAGAGGCAGATGAAATATTCTATAGGCAGCTGGGAGAAGTCTCACTATCACCAGCCTTTGTTCTTGTGAAGGACTTCAACTTACCAGATGTTTGCTGAAAGTACAACACAGTGGAGAGGAAGCAGTCTAGGAAGTTCTTGGAGTGTGTGGATGGTAGCTTCCTGACACAGATAGTGAGGGAGCCAGTAGAGAAAGAATCCCACTGGACCTGCTGTTTGCAAACAGGGAAGGACTGGTGGGTGATGCTGGAAGCTGTCTTGGGCATCAAATCACAAAATGATAGTTTTTGATTCTTGGAGAATTAAGGAGGTCATGCTAGCAGAACTGCCACCTGGGACTTCTGGGGGGCAGACTTCGGCCTGTTTAGGAGACAGGTTGATGGAGTCCCTTGGGAGGCAGTCCTGAGGGGCAAAGGAGTCCAGGAAGGCTGGATGTGCTTTAAGAAGGGAATCCTAAAGGCTCAGGAGCAGGCCTACATGCTGAAAGACGAGCCAGCAAGGAAGACGACCAGGCTGGCTGAACAGAGAGCTTTGGTTGGAACTCAGGAGAGTAGGGAGGAGGACCAGACAACCCAGGAGGACTACAATGATGTCATGAGGTTATGCAGGGAGAAAGTTAGAAGGACCAAAACCCAACTAGAACTTAATTTGGCTACTGCCATAAAAGACAACAAAAAAATGTTTCTACAAATACATCAGCAACAAAAGGAGGTCCAAGGAGAATCTCCATCCTTGACTGAGTGATAGGGGAGACATAGTGGCAAAGGATAAGGCTCAGGTACTTAATGCCTTCTTTGCCTCAGTCTTTAATAGTAAGACCAATTGTTCTCAGGCTATCCATGCCCCTGAGCTGGAAGACAGAGACAGGGACCAGAACGAAACCCCTATAATCCAAGGGGAAATGGTTAGTGACCTGCTATACCATTTAGACACATGCAAATTGGTGGGACTGGGTGGGATCCACCCAGAGGTACTGTGGGAGATGACAGAGTGCTCACTGAGCCCTTCTTAATCAATTACCAGCAATCCTGGCTGATAAGGAGGTCCCAGTTGACTAAAAGTTAGCAAATGTGATGCCCATCTATAAGAAGAGCCAGAAGGAAGATCTGGGGAACTACAGGCCTGTCAGCCCCACCCTGGTGTTGTGAAAAGTCATTGAGCAGATCATCCTGAATCCCATCAGACAGCACAGGCAGAACTACCAGGGGATCAGGCTCAGCCAGCATGAGTTTGTGAAAGGCAGGTCCTGCTTGACCAAGCTGATCTCTTCCTATGTCAAGGTGACCTGCTCAGTGGATGAGTGAAAAGCTGTGGATGTCCACCTGAACTTCAATAAAACGTTTGACATGGTTTCCCACAGCATTCTCCTGGGGAAACTGGCTGCTCATGGCTCAGATGAATTAACTGTTCACTGGGTAGAAAACTAGCTGGACGGCCAGGCCCAAAGAGTGGTGGTGCCTGGAGTTACATCCAGCTGGTGGCCAGCTCCAGTGGTGATCCCCAGGGCTCAGTATCAGGCCTGGTCCTGTTTGTTATCTTTATCAATCTGGACAAGGAGATCAAGTGCACCCTCAGTCACTTGCAGATGAGTTGGGTGGGAGTGTTGATCTGCTGGAGGGCAGGAAGGCTCTGCAGAGGGATCTGGACAGGCTGGATCATGGGCCAAGGCCAATGGCATCAGGTTCAACAAAGTGAATGTCCTGCCCTTGGGTCACAACCACCCCGTGCAGTGCTACGGGCTGGGGGAAGAGTGGCTGGAAAGCTGCCCAGTAGAAAAGGACCTGGGGATGCTGGTTGACAGCAGCTGAACATGATCCAGTGTGTGTGTCCAGGTGGCCAAGAAGGCCGATGGCATCCTGGCCTGTATCAAGAAAAGTGTGGCCAGCAGGACCAGGGCAGTGAATGTCTCCCTGTACTTGGCCCTGGTGAGGCCACACCAGGAACCTTGTGTCCAGTTTTGGGCCCCTCACTGCAACAAAGACATTGAGGTGCTGGAGCACATCCAGAGAAGGTCAGTGGAGCTGGTGAAGGCTCTGGAGCACAAGTCTTAGGAGGTGCAGCTGAGGGTAGCCTGGAAAAAAGGAGGCTGAGGGAAGACCTTATCTCTGTCTACAACTACCTGAAAGGTGGTCGTGTCAAGAGGTCAGTCTCTTCTCCCAGGTAACAAGCAAGAGGATGAAGGGAAGTTACCTTGAGTTGTGTTAGGCAGGATTTTGTTCCCACTGGAAGGGTGGTCAAGCATTGGAACAGGCTGTCCAGGGAAGTGGATGAGTCCCCATCCCTAAAGATACTTAAAAGACGTGTAGATGTGGCACTCCGGGACGTGATTTAGTGGTGAACTTGGCAGAGTTGGTTTAACTGTTGGACTCGATGATCTTAAGGGTCTTTTCCAACCTAAGCAATTCGATGATTCTGTGATTCTATGAATTTGGGGAGTGAGAGGACAGACATTCAGTGACAAGCCACAGGGAACCACTGAGGCTTAGGACTCACAGATGTTGGGGTCTTTGGGGCTGAGCACAGCAGTGCTTTTCCCCCAGGCTGTGTGTCTGGCTGCTGACCAGGAGTGGCGCAAGGGGTGTCTGCAGTTCTCTTGCGCCTGGGGCTGAAGGCAGCTTGGTGGCATGTGTTTGTCACTGCGGGCCTGCTGGGGATGCTCTCCTGTGTTGTGCAGGCAGGGGGCCCCCCTGCTCCAGCATGCCCGGAGCCAGGCTCACCATGAGCATCGAAGTGTTAGGGGAGAGCAGGCTCCCTGCTGGGCTTCAGCTGCTGCTTCTCCCCTGCCTGAAAGTAGCTTTCTCTTCTCCCTTAGCCTTCTCTGACCAAGAAGCTGCCTCTGTACCTGGAAGCTGGCTGAGTGAAATGCCTGTTGGTAGCATTTCATCTCTCTGGCATCCCAGCAAGCAGAGTGTACACTACAGCAGAGAACAGCCACAGATTGCAAAGTGAGCCTGGGAAGCCTCGTGCTAGGCAGAGAGGGTGCAACTTCTCCGTTCAAGGTTGCAGCCCTGCGTATGGGGTTGCTGGTGTTGCTGCTCCTAGATGTCACTACCAGGACTGCTGTACCAGGGCCTCTTTCCCTTCTCCTGCCAGTCTCCCAGTAGCAGGTTCTGGGCTCAGGAAGATACGTCAGGAAAGAGACTAGAGCCTCATTCAACGCAGCACAGGTTCGTTCAAGTGGCTGAATTATAGACCTTGAACAGTAGCTCCCTGGATGCAAATATCCAGGATAAACATGGCTGTTTCACTCCTCTCATCGGCTCTGGCGCATCCCCACTCTGTTTGCAGAGAGACTTCCTTGGATCCGTGAGGATCCCACTGCAGCAACCTCTCCTGGACGGGTACCAGCAGCCTGTCAGGACATCAGAGAAATGCTGCTCTGCATGGGAATCCAGCTGTCCTGGCACTGTGCTCTGACCTGTCCTGGTCTCCCTTGGTGATGCCCTAAGTCCATAACCCCTTCCTGCTGATTTGAAGCTCTCTTGCCATCCTAGGAGACAGGGGCTTGGATCTACAGCTGATAGTGGCATGCTCTGTTGTACCTGGCAGTTACATGGTCTGAGTGGCCTCATGGAGGTCCTTAGTCAAGTCAGCAGGAAGCTGTGCTCTCTCTTCTCCCAGCCCCCTGTAGTGCCCCCATTTCTGAGCACTGTTCAACAACGTGCATGACGTTAATCCTCACCTGGTATAAGTGAATGCTGAGATGTGTGCTGCATAGCCCTGAGCTTCATGTGCTCGACATAATGCCAGAGCACCTGAAAGCCCCCAGAAAGGCCATGGCATCCGCTTGATGTGTTCTTGTCTTCCCAGTGGCTCCCTGTCAGGAGTCATTGAGGAGGAGATAGCAAGCAAAGCTATGTTTCTCAGAGGCAGGGTGGTCTATAGGCCCAAGGGACTGCCTCTAGGATGAAGACACCAGCAGAATCATGAAGGGAAATGGTTTGCTCCTGGTCAGGGGCTGCTGTTTGCTTTGGTGTACCCTCTGTGCAAGCCATGAAGTGGTTGGACAGCTCACTGTCACTCGTGGTGGGAAGAGGCCATCTCCCTTTTCTCACAGCAAGAATCACCCTGTCTCGTTCTGTTCCTGTCTTACAGCAACCACGGCTGATCGGTTCTACAGGATAGACCGTGCACAGGTGAGTACAGCCTCATCCTGCACCATCATCCCCCTGGGAAGGTGCTTGGGTGTCCCACCTGCATGCAGACCTGCAGTCAGGCGTAGCCTCAGGGCCACACAGGTCTCATATCACTGCCCTGCCCTTTGGCATCCTCCAAAGGGATGGCATGATGAGCCTGGCCCAGGACCAGGCTCAGCACCTTCAGGTTTCTGGAGAAAAGGGAAGAAGCCTGGGTGGCAGTACAGAAGCTTGTGCTGAAAGCTGCCTGCAGGTAAGAAATAGCAAACATAGCAAGACTGGCCAGGGGACCCACCAGCTGGGGTTATCTTCACTAGTATTAGATACTTTAATAGTCTGGGGAGGAGGCCGTGAAGATAAGGTTTACAAGGTTGCTAAGGTGGCAGGAGATAGGAAGCCTGAAAAGAACAAGAAGATGCTAAGGCTCCCAGGCACAAGACTGTTCGAGCCACCTTTGCTGTGCTGAGCAAATGGGTGGGCTACAAACCCACCCATTGGGATATAGGGGGATGGAGTTTTGCAGAAGAAGGTCTTGCTTCTGAGGAAGCATGTCCTGACTTATGTCTTTCAGGAGCATCTCAACTATGTGACAGAGATCTCTCAGGACGAGCTCTATGTGCTGGACCCAGAGCTAGTGGTCACTCAGACTGTGAGCACTTCTCCTGCCATGCCCGACCTCGTGGACTCATCTGCCACACCCCCTGGGCACCATTTTGCATTCCCCTCCTCTTCCTCCTCTCCACCCTCCTCTCCTGCCCCTAGGTGAGTCTGGAATGGGGTCCTGTGTCTCAGGAAGAATGGGCAGTAATGGGAGGGCTAGGGTTGGCTTCACAGCATTGCTCCCTGGGCCAGATTACGGGGGAGCTCCCTGGAAGTAAGCAGGAATTCAGTGTAGAGTTAGACCAAGGGATGAGATGCCATCCTGTTTTCCTTACTCCTCTGCCAGTGCTGCTCTAAGCAGTGGGGCATCACCAAGTGGCTCAGCCATGGGGTCAAGCTGCAGCACCTGGCCCATGGGGCAAAGGACGTGGGTGACTTTCAGCCCTTTTCAGCCCCATGTATGAGAAATGGTGCTAGGAGCAGCAGTAGAAATGGGAATGGGGATGGGGAAGAACCCAGATCAGGGAAGAAGGAGTGCCATAGGCAGGTTTCTCCATCCCTCTAACAGTGGCATGCCCATTAGGGCCATCTGCTGCCAAGACTGGCAGGATTAGTTACACTTTTTCTTCTTCCCTTCCAGTGCTGAGCCAGAGCGCTGCCTCCCACATAAAGGTGAGTTGAATCCTACCCTTGGTCATACCCCCTCTCAGGCTGCACTGTTTTGTTTTCTTGCCGTGGGTTTTTTTGGCCTATCCTTTCCCTGGTGAGCAGGCAGGAGCCCTGTTGCTCCATGTGTCCTGAAACATGGAGCCCTGCAGGCGGATGACCCAGAGGTGACCAGAAGAGACTTGACAGTGATTTGTGGAGTGGCCCAGCCAGGCGCCTTCCCGGCTCCACTGTGCGGGAAATGATGTGGCAAGGGGTTAATCCCCCACCTGCAAAGCTGAGCGCTGTGGAATGGATTGGGAGGCTGTCTCTGCCTCTCCCTGGGGACATGGGAACACTAGATCATGGTCCTCACCAAGCTGAACAAATGGAAAGAGTTTCCTGAAGCTTGATCGGAGCCTGGAAGTGTTAGTGAGTCATTGGTGAGAGGCGTCTTGGCCGCTGGCTGGTGCCCAGGAGACCTGCTCCCCACTTCCATCAGAAAGTATCCTGCCCAAGGGCAGATACTACTCCCCCTGCACATGCACCTCCCTGGGGCTGAGGTCTGGCTGCACCCCTAGCTACATGGTGTCTCCTTCTTTATCCTGGCTTGTTCCTTACATTCCTGAAGGTGAGGAGCCAAGTACATGCAGTCTGACCAAGGGGTTAATGCCTGGAGGAGCTTGTGTTCCTGCTCCACACCTCTGGTGCCCAGCTCTTGTCTCCAGGATTAGATAAGCAGTGTTACAGATTGACTTTTCTAACCCCGATGCATCTCTCTTTGCAGATGACCTTCTGATAGAAGCTGCCAAGAGTGGCAACTTCAGCAAGGTAGGTGCTCTTGCAGCCTGCTGCAATGAGCAGCCAAGGCTGGCTCCTGGGCTGGTGTGCCCCTTGGGCTGAGGGAAGCCCTGCCAGCCATACTCCACAATTTCCCTGGAGCAGCGCCTGTCAAGGGCCTTCCTTCGAGAGTGGTGGCTGGAAACCAGGCAGGCTTCTGGCAAGAAGCCCTGGTTCCTCCCCTGGGGGACACGAAGGGAAGGGACTCAGTAGCATGGCTGAGCTGGACAAAGCTCCCTACCAGCCCCAAGTATCCACACAACCTGTCAGGCACTCCAGGCACATAATGCTGGGGCTTGGAGCTGGGAAATACAGCTCATCCTCAGCAGTCTAACAATCTTGTAGTTCCAAGAGCTGCACCGAGCTGGAAGAGACCTGATGGTGCGAGACTCCTCGGGGCAGACTGTCCTCCACCATGCTGTCAAATCAGGAAGCAAGGACATCGTCAAATACATCATCGAGAATGGTGAGCTGGAGCCAGAGTGCCAGTCTTAGCAAAGGAGCCTGGCAGCCAAAAAAGATCAACCCTCTGCTCAGAGGGAGTGCTCCTGGGCTTAGATCCCTTCCCTCTGGGTTTGCTACGTCATCCTTCTGGTGTAT
Organism: Cnemophilus loriae; assembly: GCA_013397755.1. Taxonomy (NCBI): domain Eukaryota; kingdom Metazoa; phylum Chordata; class Aves; order Passeriformes; family Corvidae; genus Cnemophilus; species Cnemophilus loriae. The sequence goes on along the minus strand of VZTF01006490.1, from coordinate 891,132 downwards.
GGGCTTTTCCTGGCATATGTCTGCCAGTACTGGGGTGTCCTCATGGCTGTTGCTGCATCCTGGCAGGGACCAGCATGTCTCTGGGAAACATTTCTCAGTGTCCTGCTTCTGCCTTCAGGGCAGCTGACCTGTTGTTTTTGGCAGTTCCCACTGAAATACAGACAGCTTTATTTTTATTTAGATATTTCTCTGTAGTGAGTTCACAACCAATTCTTTCCTGGGATCAGCTGGGCTCAGATGCCATTGCTGACCTGAGTTCTTTGCAGCCAGGACTTTTACAGGCAGCATGAAAATAGCAGCCCCTATGGAATGATGCAGACTGTGACCAGGGAGTAGACAAGTCTGTCTCTGCCCCAGAGCCAGGTCTCACTCACCTGCACTCTTTCTTTCCACAGCTCCTTCAGAAATCCTTGATGTCACAGAGGAGGAGAAGTAAGTTGCTGCCTGACTTGCATTACGTGTTGGCCAGACCCTCTGTGAAGTGACCAGTCATAGGGGCACTTCAGCTGCCCTTGCTCTAATTGCCAGCTATGATTCCCAGTCCATTTTGGACAGACTGCCCCTGAGTAGCACCCCCTCCTTTGCCAGGGCTGCCTGGACAAACATACAACTCACCATCAGCTTCTGCTGAATTGCTGTCCCGTGCTGCCACCTGCATGTGCCGATTGTCCCTGTTCAGGGGGACATCTCACATCTCCCGCTTTCTCCTCCTCAGTGGTGAAACCAGCTTGCACCAGGCTGCAGCCTTACGCCAGCGCACTATCTGCCACTACATCGTGGAGGCCGGGGCTTCGCTCATGAAGACAGACCTGCAGGTGATAGCAGGAGTGGTGGCAGTGGGGCTTTCTGGGGTGACCAGAGGGCTGGCAAGGAGCAGAGCCAGCAGGAGAGCAGAGCAGAGGTGCTTTGGGTGGGGTGTTCGCCAGTCAGAGAGGAGCTGACATGGAGCACCTATGCTTGCATAGTAGAGCCCAGCTACAGAGGGGTTAAATCCCTCTTCTCCTGGCGCTTCTCTCCCTGTTGTTTTATTAAATTAGAAGCAAGGGGCTGGAATGTCTCATCCCTGTCTCCCCCTTCCCACCCTCAGGGGTCAGAGCAAGGACATTCTCCCTGAAAGCTCCCTCCCAGCTGCAGGACTCCCCCTGCTCTCCCTCACAGGCAGTCATGGCAGGGGATCTGGGAGCTCCTCTTGGCGGGTGAAGCTGGCCTGCGGGGAGCAGGAGCAGGCAGTGGCAGCACTTTCCCTCACATGCCGAGTTAATTGAGCTGTGCCTTAGTGTCAGGGAATTGTGCCAGCCCTGGCAGAGGAGTTGGAAAAGGGGAGGGCTTGGGGCCATATTTTGGTACAGGGGGTTCCCGAAACCGGCATATGGCAGAGAGGATGTGGTCAGATCTGTCTGGTGGAGGCTTGTAGTGATGGGCTGTAGCAGAGGTGATGTAGAACAAGTCAAGAAGGTGCAATCTGTGGGTCTGAGACACGGGTTAGGAGCCCAGTTGAGAGGTGCTGGTGGAGCTTGGGGTTCAGTTTAGACAATGCACATCCCTGTTTGCCAGCTGCCAGGGGAATGCTGTACACATAATCTCTGGCTCCCCATCTCTTCCTTGGTCCTGTCTGAGGCTTAGGCCTTGCACAGTGCCCCAAGTGGGGCTGACCTGAATGGAGACTCAGCTGGCAGAGGCAAAAGGAGAGGGCAGTTCAGGGAGCATGGCCCCTCTCTGTCCCCAGCCCCCTCATTTGCCTGAAGGAGGGGAACAGCCCCCAGCCTGCCAGCACAAAGGGGAGCCTCACTCAGGCATGTGCCTGCCCCAGGGAATGGCTTTGCACGTGCCTGTGCAAACTCATGTCAGGTTTGTGGCTGCCTGGGGACCCCACTGTGCTGCTGCACTGACCTCGCATGGGCTTCGAGTCACAGCCTGCCTGCACAGGCAGGATCCACCTCATTAGAAACCCCAGTGGCAGACCTGTAGCACAGGTTTGGAGCAGGCTGATCCCGCTCCCTGCAGTGGTGAGGGAGGCTGAGCCTTATCAGTTGGCGTGCCTCAGCCCAGCCGGGCAGGGAGGCCCTGACAGCTCCGGTTTCAGGCTGCAGGCAGGCAGTGATGTAGAGGGGCTTCTGCAGGGGAACAGGAAAGAAGCTCAATTTCTCCTCTGTTAAATGAGTGATTGCATTCAGGGCATGTGGGGACGAGGCCATCAAAGAGAGCCAGCACCAAAGCACACAGTGGTCTCCATCTCCTGATGGTGTGGCTGCTAGGGGGTGTGTGCAGGACCATGGGGTGTGCCCAGTCTTGGGGTGCACATGCTAAGGAGATTTCTTGGTGCATGATACCCCTCTGCAGTCACACACGGGTGGGCTTTTGTGCACAGCCACATCCAGGCCCAGCGGAGGGCTCTGCATGTCTGACCATTGTTCCTGATGGGGAAATGTGCCCACAGGCTGCTCTGGAGGCCCCTGCACGATGCTGCAGCTGCCCGTGCCCTGCTGTGCACCAGGGGATGAGCCTGGCAGGATGGGTATCCCTTCCAGGGCTATTTTTCAATAGCAGCAGCAGCAGAGCGCCAGGTTTCTGTGGCCTTTCAGTGGCACTGCAGAGCCTGGGCACTTGGAGAGGAGGAGCAAGGAGCAGGGGGTGGGAAGGGGAAGAGGAGAGAGAGCTGGGAGCTGTTAACAGATTTGCTTTTTATGGAGTGCGGGAGTTCATTAGTGGACACAATCCAGATGGCTGCAATAAGCTGGTGAAATGTGATCCTCCTTCGGGAGCTGGAGCGCTAGCCAGGCTGTGAGAGGGAAGGGGGGTTGGTATTCCTGGGCATTCCCCAGACATACCCCTCGTTCCTCACCCTTCCCTGCCTGCCCCCCCAGCACAGGGGAAGAGCCCATCATGGGGACCAGCCTTTGTCTCCTCTTGGGTGACTTGTGATGCCCAGGGTCAGTCATGTCCTAGCCCACATCTGGAGCTGATGGCCCTTCAGGGGACAACTTCCAGGCCTGCAGTAGTCAGGCTCCCCAGGAGCACGCTTTCGTCCCATGGTGAGCACATGGGCATTTGCCTGCCGCCTGCCTTGGGGTTTGGCTGCAGGCTCTGCTGGACCCAGCCACATGGGGGAATGCGGACACCTTTGGGTGCCAGAGCAGTGTTTAGGCAGCGTTTGGCACTCTTGACTTCTTGCCTCCCCTGTGCAGGGAGACACCCCGAAGCACCGTGCTGAGAAAGCCAATGACCCCGACTTAGCTGCCTACCTCGAGAACCGACAGCACTACCAGATGATCCAGCGGGAGGACCAGGAGACAGCTGTGTAGTGCTTGGCGTGCCTTAGCCCAAGCCAGCTCATGCAGGATGAGAAGAGGACAATGCCAACTGGCAGATGCCAGCCTGGTCCCTGGAGATGGATACAGGAGAGCTCTGCCCCAGGCTGGGCTGGGACTCTGTTTATGAGGACAATGGATATTTCAGACTTGAAGCCTGATTCTTCATGTGTCCACTCCTTCACCTCTCATTCACCACATTCCCTGCCCTAGATGGGCTGTATCCCCCAGCCGTGTTGGAGCAGGCCAGGCTGAAGCCCCCAGTCACCCATGTTCATGGGAGTAATGCCAGTGCCCCTTCCACAAGCTCCTACCTGCAATCCTTGTGGGATATCATCGCTCAGCCCCTCTCTCTGCTGGCAGTGGCCCTCTTTTAGGTGCTGGGCTAGGTTTGTGTCCTGTTCCTCCTCTCCTGTCTGGCACAGCTGTGGGAGGCACAGGCTGCATGGACAGACAGCAGAGGCTGTGAGCCGCAGACTTTGCCTCAAAGGAAGCACCACAACTTACTGGCCCTGCCTTCTCCTCCCTCCTGGGGCTGCAGCAAGTCTCTGTGTTGCCTTACCCAGAGCCTTCTGCAGCAGGAGGGCAGTTGCGCACCCACCCTTTCCTCAGAGCATCTGGGACTGGTGCAGCTGGAAGTAGGGCAGCAGGTGCCCTCCTGATGGGCCTTTAGTGCTCAGTCAGCAGTCTGACTCGGGGCTGGGATGGCATGGAGGAAGGCTACCAAACCCTCCCACCACACTTCCCTCCACGGGGCTGGGTGGGACAGTTTGCACACCCACTCTGCTGAGCGTCTCTTTGTGAGCCCACTGCAGGATGGTGGAGAGCTGCACTCAACTGGGGCAGTGGCAGCGGTGATGCCTGTTGCATTTCCCAAATGCTGATTTGGATTCAGCTGCCCTCCCTGCTTCAGTTTCCCCCTCAATGCTAGACTTTGCACAGGGCTGGACAGGCAGTGCTGGGGTCAGTGCTGCTCTCAGGGATCCCCTCCTGCCCCCCAACCTGGCAACATGCATCCTTGCATCCTCTTAGTCTGACTCCTGCAATTCCCCAAACTGGGCACAGGGCTTTGAGGGGAAAACTTGAGAGCTCACCCAGCTGAGACAGAACCCACCTGAGCAGAGCACCAGCTCACCCTCTCCAGTTTTAGCAGAAAGAGGGATTTGAATTCACAGGAACCATCAGGGCTCCTAGCCCTGAGTCATGCCTGCAATGGGATGGAATTTCACCAACTGCCTTCCATGGGGCATGAGGCACCACAACCCATCTCCTCTGTGGGTGCTGTGAGCGCTTGATGCAGAGCCATCAAGCCAGGCCTTCAGCAAGGCTTTTGCAGAACTGAGTCTCTGAGACCAGGAGGTGCCCACAGAGGAGGAAAGCTGATGGCTCTGAGCCTAGCAGGCCTGCTTGGCACTTTTGGGTGGACAGTGGTTGTGAAGGGGGTTGCTGTTTGCAGCTTGGCTCCAGGAGAGGGTACTGCTACTGCCATGTGTGGTCTGTGCAGTCCCTCTGCACTCACACCCAGCTGTGCCCACTGGGTTGTGCTGGGTGGCACCGTTTGAATCCCTCCTACTACCAAGAAAAGGGTATGAGGATACTGTAGGGAACCAGAATATCCTTTAGACTTTTTGCCCAGGGGCAGGGTTCCCTTGAAGGATGGGGATGCTGTACTGGGGGACAGAGGCACAGGGCAGTGCAGGGTACCCAGGGGCCAGTGGCAGTATTGGCAAATAATAAGGATAGCATCCTAATGCATTGAGAGCTGGGACATTCCAGAAGTGCCTGGAGTTCTCATCAGCACTGCTGGCAGGCCACTGACAGACAAGGCACTGTCATCTTCTCAGAGGTCCACACCACTGCTGCCCCAGATGGGATGCCCAACTTGGCCCAGAGGCATTTAGAGCCTCAGCTTCCCCCTTTCTCCCTTACAGTTTTTGTACAGGTAGTTGAGAGACATACTGTCCCCCTCCCTGCCTGGCCCCTCTGTGCACACGTGAGCTGAGTTGCTGTGCAATTCCAAGCCTGCTTATATTTTGGTGAAGAAGGAGGGAGTGTTGGTCGCCCTGCCCGCTGAGGGCAGGGGTTCTGTGCAATACCTGGGTCTGTGTTTCTTAGACGCTGTTGTAGGTTTGTATTTTTGTAAGTATGTGAGGGTGCTGGCTCCAGCAGGCCCAGGGCCTGGCATGAGCCTGTGTTCCCGTTGCTTTTCAACTTCGACTGTTTGGATGTTGTTGTTTCTTGCCATTGAAATAAAGAGATTGATGTTTTAGTTCCTGTCTCCTGCTGCATCCGCAAGATTGCAGCAGGCACTGCACAACAGATGCACTGCACGGGACAAACAAGGTTGGATTCCAAGGCCTGTGCCCCCATCCATACTTGGGAGTACTTTTGAGAGTTCCCTGCTGGCCCATGTCCTTGTTCACTTCCCAGCACAGCATCCTTCTGGGACTGCTGCTAGATACAGGGTCTTTGTCCTAAGGGACCTTCTTGCCCATTCTGTGTCATACATCTATACTCAGTGTAATGTGGGAAAGGGAGAAGGTGCACTGCCTTCCCAAGTGATCCAGGCGGCCTTGGAAGTGTGAGTCAGGAGCTGGCAGCCTGCTATTCCTCCTTGGGGCAAAGGTGGCAGCCCCAGTGGCTGCCACAGCTGTCAGTGGATACTACAGCAGCATCCAGCTTCCAGTTTCAAAACGTTTGTTGGCCTTTTTTTGTGGTGAGCTGTCCCCAGCCATGCTGCTCTGCAGGAGATGAGCCTGCTCGGGGCTCTTCCTATTCATTCCCAGTTCCAGCAGGGAGTCTTGGGCTTCTGCCTCCAGTTCTGAGCACTGAGAGCAGGGATTATCTCTGCCGCTCTGGTGGAAGGATTGCTCTCTGACTACAAAAGCAGAGGATTAGAGACACTTCTGCTTCCAGCCTCAGACTCATAAGGATGACTGTGGCCAACACACTTCTCTCCTGTGGAGTTTCCTTTGAAAAAGGAGGTAATTGCAGTGGCTGATGGCACGCTGGTGATGGAGCCGGTGGGTGATGAGGTGCTATACTCATACCTTAACCTCGGATTTCTGAGGGCAGTTTGGCAGCCTGCCTGGTGCTCCTGTCAGCCCCTCTCGGCCCGGAGAAGCAGCCTCCTTCCCTGCCTGCATTGTCCCTTCCACCCCCACTGTGCCTCTCTTTCACCATCTTCAATCTTCAGCTCCTGCCCAGAGCTAACTGAGGATCTGTAGCAGGTGTAAGGCACACCAAATTGTCCCAGCCTCTGCAGGGACCAGGTGTACGTGCAACTGGGAGGAGCGGGCCTGCTCTGCTTCGGTGCCCAAACCCCAGCATGCTGGCGCTTGGCCCACATCTCAGCAGGGAGGGCTGTCAGTAACCATGGCAATTAGAGTCTTCCAGCCGCCCCAGTGTCAAATATACAGTGCAGAAGAAAAGCAGTCCTACTACGTGATCAGTCTGATGAGGAATGTTGGGAAAGGGGCAGTGTACCTTTGGGGTAGAGTCCTGCCCTTCTCTCCAAAGGGTGTCAGTCCCCTCTTTCTCCTTTTCAGTCAGGTGCTGGAGGTTCGGAGGTCTGTCTGCCCTCCTGTGGGATGGAAGCACACCTGGGGGTGTAGGGACCAGGTGCATGTGTGCAGGCTGGAGAAAGCCATGCAAACCCAGCCCCAGCTAAGCAGAGCTGGGATGACAGCAGTTGGCCCTGTTAATGATTACGTGCCACACACCTCAACAGGGAAAAGGTCATTCCTCTCCCATGAATGGCTGTGTCCCTGCACTAGCACTGCTGCAGCATCCACTACCAGTTCACCAAGGACCAGGCTCTGACCAGAGATGGAAAATGCAGAGCTGACATGCCATAAATTAGCTTGTGACATTTTTAGAGGTAAAGAGCTCAAGTTAACCAATTTCAGGGAAATGCACCTGGGTTGGTCACACTCTCTCTTTTTCCTCCTTGCCCTCAGTATGAGGCCCCTTTCTGCAAACACAGCCTTCTGCTGCTTATTTGAGCTGGGGAAGGAGCCGTTTCCCCTATGTGCCTCAGAAAGAGCCCAAAGGGACCAAGCACAGCCACTGCTGAGAGTGATGCCGCACTGATGCGTCTCTGCTCTCTCACACAGCCAGCACTTGTCTCCTGGTCCCACTTTCCTTTCTGGCTGTCGCTGCCTTGCTCCCAAGAAAAGGTGGTGGACGGGGGAAGGGAGCAGTCACATCCGCAAGGTCCTTTTCATCCCCCACCAGCAGCCTCATACCACTGCTTGGTCCAAGAAGGGCTGCAGCATGGCTGAGCTGGAGACAGGCAGGCAGTGCACAAGGGATGGAACTGGGGAGACGCTTGGGACAGCATGTAAGAGATGTGCTGCTCTGGGTGCTGAGCAAGTACCCCTTTCCTGGTAACCTCCCACGAGGGGCAGAGCAAGCAGAGAAGGGTGAAAAGGGCAGAGATCATGAAAGGTCGGTCCATTGATGCCAGTGGCCTTGATGGAGAAGGAGGCATCCACGGAGCTGGTGGAGACACGGGGTGGCTCCCTTCATTCCACAGAGCCCTAGGGGTGCCACCGGGGCCAGCTTCCAGCGGAACTCAGAGCAGCAGCCCCCAGGGGAAACCCTGCCCGGCTGTTCAGCTGTGCACCCTTCGGCCACTTAGTGATGTTGGGGTGCGTGGTCAGCTGAACTCGCACAGCTTCCCTGGTACCGCACCGCGGGAAGATGAGAGGGGACAAGGGACAGGGGACAGCGGCCGTGCCCCGAGGGACCTGACGCCCCCCCCGACTCAGCTCACCCTCGGCCGAGGGATCCGCCAGCGGCCCGCGCTGCCCCCGCCCCGCCGGCCGAGGGGCCAGCCTGCCGGGGGGCAGAGGAGGAGCTTGCGGAAAGTTTTGGGCTAAAAACCCACCTTTTTGCTGCCAGCCGAGCCCGACGTCAGGGGCCGCTGTGCGCCGCGCGGGGCTCCGCACGCGGCCGCCACACAAAGGCAGCAGCTCCGCACCGCTCCGCTCCGCACCGCAGGTGAGTGCGGCCCCCCCGCCCACAGTTCTCGGGGTCGGGCCCCCACCCCAGGGCCCCGGGCACGGCCGCACCGCCCGCCCGACGCCACGGCGATGGGCGCCCCGGGCGAGGCGAGCGGCGACCTCCCGTCACCTCCCGGGGAGGCAGCAGTCATCCAGGCTGAGGGCTCCCGGAGCGGAAAGGGGCTTTGCCGGGGTGGGGGACATGCTCTGGCTGGGGAGGAGCTGCAGAAGAGGGCGACTGGGGCCGGGGGGCCGGAGGCGGTGACCCCCCGGTGCGGGCTCGCCTGAGAGGAGCCAGGGAAGACCCTGGAGGTGCAGAGGGATGGAGTTTGGTAGGGAGTCAGGGCTCCTGGAGAGCAGACGGGTTGAGGCAGTGGCCCGGTATCCTACCCCCCACTCCTCTGGGGAAGCACCCCACACTGGTTCGGGGAGAACTCAGCTGGGGGAGATCCTTCGATCGGAGCTTCCCCGGAGCGGGGCTCGACCACCGCACGCCTCTCCGGAGGGCGAGGAAAAGAGGCAGTACGGGGCTCACGGCACAGCAACTACCCTGAGGAGGGAGCAGAGGGCAGAGGTGTGGAAGGGCGCTGCCTGCTCCCCTCTCTGCCCCCAGTGCAGGGGCAGAACCCTTTTCCCTTGGAGCACCTTCTCCTCCCTGCGAGGGGAAGGTGAGGCCGCCTGCCGGAAAGCCCCACAGCCCCCCGGCTCTGCTTCCCTCAGCACCTCTAGGAAAGCCTCCTGGTCGTGCTAGCGCCTTGGCTCACGGGCACATGCTCGGTCTCCCCTTTCCTGGCAGCAGGGAACTTCCTGCTGTGGCGGTGCTTGGCACGCCAGGCCACGGGCTTCCCGAGCGCTGGGCTCCTCGAGTGCCGGGCTCCCTGCCCGGAGGATGCGAAGCAGCTCAGCCCGCAGAAGGGAGTACAGCAGTCCTGCGCCCACCACTGCCAGAGCCAGCTGCAATTTGAGCCGAGCAAAGCCGAGCCGAGAGGTCCCACTACTGGAAAAGGGGCTGTGAGGGGGGTGCCAGCCCAGCCGCCGCCCCGTTCCCAGGAGCGCATGGGGACACCACTGAGGGATCAGGAGCTGGGGAGGATGTGTGGCCTGCATTAGGAGAAGTCGGTGGCACTGCCTGGCTCTGAATGCGGAGAGGGGTCCAGGCTTTCCCATTGCAATAGTGGGAATTTGAGCTCTGCTTCAGCTTCACCAGGTGATTTTATTTTTCTTTTTAAAGTTGATCCTAGGTTATAAAAACCCAGGACAGCTAGAGGAGGGGGGAAGGGAGAACAGGGACTGCCACGATGTGGTCAGGCTCCATGGTGCTCTGCTCGTGCAAGCCCGTTCCTGGGAGAGACAAATGGTATGTGAGAGCCAGCCAGCATCTGAGGAGGAGAGAAGCCAGGGCCCCACAGGGACGCAGGAGGAGCAGGGCTGTGCGAGCGTGCCTGAAGGTGCTGTCAGCCCAGCCAGGAACAGCTCTTGTTTGCCCAGCTGTTTGGAAAACCAGTTGGAAAACTGCACTCTCTTTCCCTTATGAATGCTTTAGGAAGAGCCACGACTGAAGGTCCCTGCAGACCTTTGCCTGGGGAATGCGATGTGCTGGGCTGAGCTGGGGAGCAGATTCAGGAGTCCCTGGGGCTGTAGCTGGTCAGCCCCTCAGAGGGCATCCTTCTCACATCCCTGTGTACACATGGGCAGGGCCCCACTGCACCCATGGTGAACAGAGGGAGTCCATGCCTGGGGGCAAGGCAGGGGTGAGCACAGCAGCTGGGGCTGTCTGCCCTGGGGCCTTGAAGGCCATGTCAGAAGGTCCTGAGCAGAAGGTGCTGAGCTGGGAGGTAGGTGCAAGGAGCACAGGGAAATGCTCTGCAGCAAAGGATGGGAGAGGTTTACAGAGCACCTGAAACCAGGGGGATGCTGTGAATAACGTGGATGTTGGAGGTGCTACCCCATAAGACCTGCTGCAGAAAGTGGGACAGCCATGTCTGTAAAGTGAGCTCAGCTCCAGCCTTGTCATCTGTAACCAGCCCATCTGGGCTGAGCCCTTGTCCCCTTTGAAGGCAGATGGGTGGGAACAGAGCTGAGCCATGCTGTGCTCGGCAGGATGGCTCCCAGCCAGGCTGAGTGAGGGGGAAGGCAGATCTCACCCCCATGACTGTGCCCTCAGCCAGCCGGTCTGTGTAATTCCCTGTGACAGTTCAATGCAGAACGAAACCGGCAGCTTGGCTGTGGATGCATAAAAGGTGAGTGCACTGGAGCCTGAATAATGTGGGATGCTGCTCTCTCTGGCATGCTGCCCGGGGAGCCCGGGGGGGGAGCAAACGCTGACCCCGGGCTCTTCCCTGCCTTGATGTCCCCTGGGGCCTGCGGTTCATCCTGTCCTCTGCAGCCTGGTTCTGCAAAGCCCATCACAGAGCCAGAGCAGGTGCCATGTATTTTCTGGATGGCTGCTGCCACACAGATATGGGTGGCATCTTAAAAGGCTTTGGGGGAGCAGGGAAGGGGTCTCCGGATTTGAAATGCTGGCTCTGCATGCCTGCACTCCTGTTCCCACTGAGACCAGGATCTGGGACCCCAGTGTTGGCGGCAACATCCCACAGATTCTCATGGTGGCAGCCAGAGGGGAGTCATCACATGGTCCAAGGCCACTGGGGCAGGGGGACAGGGCACGATCCCCGGAGTCGAACCCTTATGTGTGTGCACCCTTGTCCCCAACCTGCTCCCAGGTGTGCGCACTCCTGCACACTCCCTGCATGCACCGGTGGCATGGGCAGTGGGCTCAGCACTCCCTCTCCATCCCTCCAGTGAGCTCCCACACTGTGGATGCTTTTTTTTGGTGTGTAATCCACTGATTTAACTCTCAGACCTCTCATGGAAGCAGGTTTGTTTTTTCTGGGCTTTCTTCCTTCTCCCTGGTATCCTCTGGAACTGGAGTAAGGTACTATGGGAGCTGTGCTCCCCGGCCCCAAGGCTCTTTGGTATGGGGCAGCAGCCTGCTGGGTCATGGATAAAGGATCCACAGAGAAATATGGGGGTAAGGGCTGGCAACTGGCACCCAACTCTAGGGCCTTCCCCAGATGCTGTGTGGGCTGTGGGGGTCCCCATGGAGAGCATTTCAACCACATGCAGGGCAATGGGGGGGCTGCAGGGGTGGGAACAGTCTCTCAGTCCTGTAGCTCCCTGGTGGGAGGCAGTAGTTGAGGTACACAATTAACCTTCCTGTTGCAATTAGTGAACATATTCTACTATTAGTGAACATATTCTACTAGTGAACTATTCTGCTATTCACCCAGGGGGCGGGTGGCAACAAGCAGGGTATACAGGGGTACCCTGGTACACACACATGTAGGTGAGTGTGTGCAATGGAGGCAGCTGCTGTCTTACTCGCACAAAGGCTGTCCACAGCCCGCCCACAGCCCACCATGCTGCCCCTCGACACCACACTGCACCCCAACCTCCAACCCACCTCACCCTCTCCTTCCTCCACAGGCAGGATGCAGGTTCGGGGCCTCCTCCTCCTCCTGGCGCTCATCCTGGTGGCTGCTGCCGCCGAGGCTGGCAAGAACAAGAAAGGTGAGGGGCAGGCTGTGGCAGGCAGCCAGTGGGGCGGGGGGCAGAGTGGGGCATGCTCCCCTGTCCCTGCAGAGAGCACCCACTCCACTTTTCTGTGCAGAAAAGGCAAAGAAGGATGGCTCCAAGTGCGAGGACTGGCGCTGGGGACCCTGTGTTCCCAACAGTAAGGACTGTGGCCTGGGCTACCGCGAGGGAACTTGCAAAGATGAGAGTAAGAAGCTCAAGTGCAAGATCCCCTGCAACTGGAAGAAGAAATTTGGAGGTGGGTACATGGAGGTGGGGTGGTTGGGGACCACCCTGTGCTGAGTAACCGGGGCTAGTGTCCCGCCAGGTCCTGGCTAGTTCTGATGCTCCTCCCCTCTCATCCAGCCGACTGCAAGTACAAGTTTGAGAGCTGGGGAGGCTGTAGCGCTCAGACAGGGCTGAAGACTCGCTCTGGCATCCTGAAGAAAGCCCTGTACAATGCCCAGTGTGAGGAGATTGTCTATGTGACCAAGCCCTGCTCCTCCAAGATCAAGTCAAAGTCCAAAGGTCAGTTCCCACCACTCCTGCCCCCAGAAGGGTCCTGTTGCAACCCTGGGCAAGAGTTTTTCAGAGGTGCCTTGGCCTGTTGGGTTTGGGCTTTGCTGATGGTGTGGGAGATTACATAGGATGCTCTTTCCTTTGCACCGCGAAGTCCAGCTGCTGGCTGGGTGGGATGCAGGTGCTACTAGGAAAAACTGTAGTCCCCCCACAAACCACTGCCGTCTTTGGCGGGATAGGGATTCCCTGCTCGCCTCACTGGGACTGGTGCAAAACGTGGTATGGCGTGGTGGGAGGCTGCCTGCAAGGATGCAGCCACTGCGCCGTGCCAAGCCAGCCATGCTGGCTACGTTTCTACCACAGTGTCTAGGGGACTGTGAGCTGCCAGCAGATGCACTAACTCTTGTCTCCTGTGCTTCTTGAATGCAGCAAAGAAGGGCAAGGGGAAGGACTAGAGCAGGAAGCCAGCGTCCTCATCGGCCCCTCAGCATGGTGCCTACAGGACTGGATGTCCAGCTGCAGCTGGCCCACACTACAGTCTTCGTCCTCCTCTCCTTATTCCTTTCCATGACCTCTTCTTTCACTGAGATGCCTTGTTTCAATCATTAGCGTTGCAGAGAGCAAACCCACCCA
>VZTF01006490.1:804469-877899 GCA_013397755.1 Cnemophilus loriae | reverse complement strand
ACCCACCCTGCAGGATAGGCTGCCTCCTTCCTTGCTGCCCCGTGGCCACTGCCAGTGCATCCTGCTCACCTCCTCTCGGCTGGTGTTGGGGTTCACTGGGATGTGCTCGGAGAGCTGGGATGGAACTCACATTTTTCCACCCTCCAGCACAAATGAGCTGCCTTTAGCGCATCCTTTTGCAAGCCCAGGAGCCTCCTCGCTCCTCCACCAGGTACCAGTGCCAGAGGGAAGGGCTGGGTGTTGAATGCCCGAGTAACCCCATCACTCAAGCTTCTCACTCGAGGACTGCTCTCACCTCAGGGGGTTTTTTCCAGCATCTCTTTGGCTGGGGCATGACTTACCTGCAGCAGTTGAGGAAAACACAACCACCACCCTGAGAAGCCAGTGCGTCTCCTCTCTGTCACTTCTAACCATGCGTGTCCATGCTGGGGCTGCAGCCCCTCTGCCTTTGCCATGCCAACACCAGTGCTGGGTGGGAGCTCTCACTCCTTTCGAAAAAAAAAATGTTTTTTTTTCTTTTCCAATAAAAATCTTTTTAAAAAAAGTATCAGAACCGACCTGTTGTCCCCACAAGGTACTGCTGTGCTGGAAACCCCAGCAAACCCCAGTTTTGCTGACCCCACTGGCACCAGCAGTGAAGTTACCATGCAGCTGGCAGTGGTGGCCTGGGTGCCACGTGCACATGGTCCTGGACAAAGCACATGGGTCAGACCTCACAGCCTCTTTGCAACAACGCTTCAGGCTGCCCCCCCATTAATCTTGGCAGAAGGGATGGGCTGCAGGAAATGTCACCGGTAGGTGACACTGGGAAGCAGGGAAGGAGCCACCTGGGTGATGACTAATTCATTTGTCACACCATGGCCATTGGTTTCCTGGTCCAAGGTCTTTATTTGTCTTGGGATGTGTTGGGCTGCAGTTGTAACCATTTCAAAATACCCAGAAACCCACCAGGCATTTTGGGCACCCCTAAAGGCAGTGGTGGAGGGGTTCCCATCTGGGTTGGGGCAGCCTTTCTCCAGGTTGCACCCTGACATGAGGACGGGAAGGACATATGGACACAGTTTGCCAGTGCTAGAGTGGCCCCGGCCCATCCCTTGCCTGCACCTGGCTGTGTCCACCAGGGCTCGCACCTGGCTTTGGGAGAAGCTGGGGAGCAGCCCCAGGGTGCTCTGGGTTGTGCACACAGGTGGGCTAGGAGGAGGCTGGAGATGCTGGCTGGAGCCCGCATGCTGAGGGCTCTGCCACAACACCCATGACAGCATTACATCCATTTACAAAGCTCAGCAACCGGCTCCTTCGGCCTCCCTGGAGGAGCCCCCTGCACTCAGGGCAGGGGCAGGGCTGGAGGCCACCGCCATCCTGTCCTGCCTCCAGAGCCACACATCAAGCCTCCCACACCCACCATGGGGAGAACAGGGACTTGCTCATGGCCCAGATGAGACACGGGGCACCTTGGCCACATTGCAGACCCTCTTCCCACCCTCCTCTGAGACCCCCAGGTCCCCCCTGTCCCTCCCAAGGACAGTTATTTTCACAGTCACTGCTGCCCACTTCTCAGGGGCCCCATTCCCCCAGGGCTGTGGAGCGAAGTCCTGCACCACATCACTGCTTTTCTGTGCAGTTCTAGTTTCCATCACTGTTGGAGGCGACTGGGTTTCACACTCCTCACCCAGGAGTGAAATGCTTGGTTTGTCTGTCTGTCTTTCCAGCAAACTGCTGTCTGAGGGCAGAAAGGGCGTGAAGGGGAGAGAAGAGCCAGAGCCCAGGGAAAAATTCTGCCCCAGGTCCCTGGGTGAGGATGTCTGATTTCACTCTCAAGGGAAAGGAAGCAGCTTGCCACATCTGTTAGGGTCCAACCTTGACTGCCTTCGCAGGGGGCCTGGCTGGGCCAGCAGGACTCCCCATTAGCATGCCTGAGCCAGCCTGGTCCAAGATGTCTAGCAAATGTTTGACCCTGGTTTCTTTTCATTTCTTGAGTAATAAACGCTTTAGAAGCCAATGGAAAGCATCCAGCATTAGCCCATCTGCATGCAGACAAGCTCTGATGCCTTGGAGATGGTCAGCCGGGGGGAAAAGGTACATCCAGTCTTAGGAGAAGCACTGATGCCATTTGGCCAATCTCAAGAGCATGGAGCTGGGAAGGGCTCCTGGTGGCCACGTCTTCTCTTGCCTCTGGCTTTCCCACTGGCTCCCCAAGCTAGTCCCCAGGCCCAGGGTGACTGGAAGGACCTGCAGCTCAGAGATGCCTTGGATTTTTGTCAGCGTTGGATGAAGGGCATCATCTGCAATCACTGCACAGTCTGCACTGTTGTGAGTGGGGAGCAGAAGAACCCCCGCTGGCAAAGGAGGCAAAGGGAAGGGTTTCCATAATGTTACTGAAGTGGTCCCTGAGTGCCAGTTTATCTGGCTGTGCCAATGTTCCTGTACTGGCACATGAGAAGGTGCTTGAAGGTTTTCTTGAAAGTGGCATTGCAGAGGGCATAGCAGGCTGGGTTGATGGTGCTGTTGACATAGCAGAGCCAGTAGCCGATGGACCACACTGTTTCGGGTACGCAGGTCTCACAGAAGGTGTTAATGAGGACCATCACGTTGTAGGGCGTCCATGTGAATATGAAGGCCAGCAGGATGGCAAATATGGTTCGGGTGACTTTCTTCTCTCGGGCAGCCATCTGGCGCTTCTTCCGTACTTGGCTCCTGGCGATGCTGGCAAACTTCCTGGCAACATTGACTGGGCGGCTGTTGGCCAGGGAGTTGTGGTTAGAGGCACCTGCCTTAGCTGGGACGATCTCAATGGCGGTGACACATTCAGTCCCAGTCTGCTTGGTGACAATCTTAATCTTGGACCACTTGGAAGTTGGGTTCACCCGGGGGTTGGCTGGACTCTGTCCTTGCCCTGCTGGCAAGATTTCTGCTGTGGGCTTGTCTTTTGTGGTCTGGGTCATGCTGACGGTGCTGGACTCATTGGATGTCTCCTTCTCCTCCTGATGGCCTGTGGCCTCTGTCTGTGGAGATGCCTGGTCATCCACTTTCCCATTCCTCACCTCCTCCTTCACCTCCACAGCCCTCTTGGGAGAGTTATTGTTGTTCTGTTTGACCAGGGGGCCCTTGAGGAATCTGAGGGACTTGCCTTTCCTCTCTTTCCTGCTCTCAGGCTTGTGCCTCCTCACCCTGCTTCTGCTGGCCAGGGAGATGTGGATGTACAGCACCGTCATGATGACCACAGGCAGGTAGAAAGCAGCAATGGCTGTGCCGAAGGTCACCGCTGGGTTGGAGAGGAACTGGATGTAGCACTCCCGCTCAGGGACTGTCCTCTTGCCCACAATGAACTGCCAGAACAAGATGGCAGGGGCCCAGAGAATGAAGGACAATATCCATGCGGCCGCGATCATTAGCCCTGCCATCTTGGTGGTCCTCCTGGCCGGGTACGTCAGGGGCTTGGTGACACAGAAGTACCGGTCAAAGCTGATGATGAGCAGGTTCATGACAGAGGCATTGCTCACCACATAGTCCAGAGCCAGCCACAGGTCGCACACCACGGCCCCCAGTGGCCAGTAGCCTTTGATGATGTAAACCGTGTAGAGGTTCATGGAGAAGACCCCGATGATGAGGTCTGCGCAGGCCAGGCTGAAGAGGAAGTAGTTGTTGACAGTCTGGAGCTGGCGGTTCACCTTGATGGAGAGCATCACCAGGATGTTCCCCACCACGGTGACAAGGCTGAGTGAGCCAGTGACAGTGGCGATGAAAACCAGCTCCACTGTCTTGTAGTTGGTGGGAGGCTGCACGGCCACCTCGGAGCGGTTGCCCAGGGTGAAGTTGTCATAGGTCAGGTTGGCCATCTTTGCCTGCCAGGGCTGAGCAGAGAGGTTGTGCATGGGATCTGCAAGCAGAGTGAGGACAGAAAGGGAGAATATCAGACCTGCCAGCCTGGCCTGGCAGCATTTCCTCAGTTTCCCAGGCCAGCACTGCTGTTGGCTAGTGCTCAAAAATCTCCTGGCATTCCTGGACTTCTCTCTGCCATTCCAGGAGTCTGTTGGAAGCACTTTTTGTGTCCCTGTTTAGCAGTAGAGGAGACACACAAGTTGCAGGAAGAGAAGCAGGAATGGGGCTAGGACAGTCCTATGGCCAGGGTGTGATGGTCCTTTCTTTGCAGGGCCAGGAACCATATCCCAGCGGGAGCACGACCTCGTGTGCCCCAGAGAGGCACACAGGGAGGCCAAAGGGCTGGGGGGAAGAGGACTGCGGAGCACAGGGGGGATGCACATACAGCACTCACTGCCAGAACAGCACGGCATGGAGCCAGTGCCCTGCCCCAGGGACAAGAGCAGGTTTATGGTATGCCCCAGGCATGTCCCGCTGACCTCCCCAAAGCGCTCCCCAAGAGGGGCCTAACCCACAAAGCCCATGCCGTGGTCTGCTCGGCTCACCTGCGTCTCTCGCAGCAAACAGCTCCTTCTGGAAGAGGAAATCTGGGAGAAGGAAAACAGCAAGTTATGCCATAGCTTATGTGAGTCCCACAACATCTTACTGGGGGCACCACTCTGTCCAACAGAGGTGGCACTGACAAAAGGGTGACACTGCTCAGATACGGATGCTGAAATGCTAAGAAAGGCTGAAGATGGGTAATTTGGTGTGGTGCAGCGCATAGCGCAGCAGGCTCAGGAGAGGGAGGGAGCTGCAGAAGTGCCATCAGTCAGCGATGCTGGAAAGTAATGACCCCTTCCCCCAGTCTCACATCACACTGCAGATGCGGCCGCACTGGCCATGGAGATGTACGGTGTGGAATCAGGCACCTCAGCGTGATACATCGAATTATTTATGAAAAGTGATGAGAATTACAGACAGAAAGACTGCCTTCATCCAAACCAAGATGCCCGTGGTTAATCACCCCAGGTAAGAGTAGAATGGACCTTAAAAAAAAAATCAATAGATCAGAAGTGCTATATTGAGATGAAAGGGAATTTCCTGGAAAGCAAAGGAAAAGCAAAGGCACTGAGGGAGATGGGCTGGACAGAAGAACTTCCCATTGAACCTGCTTCTCCCACACCATCCAGGCCCCCAGAATATGCTGGGCCTTCACCAGCCTCACCCTGGCTTCTGGGGGCATTCCAGCCCTGCCAGCCCATCAAGGGCAGCCCCTCCAGCAGCTCCTCCTGGTGCCCAGGGCAGGGTTTCAGCCCCATGGGCGCTGCTGCCGGGAGCCCAGCGGGAGCCTGTGAGTGGGCGAGTGTCCCCACAGCAGGAGAACTCAGCACAGTGTGTCTCTGGCTTGGGTGCTGGTTCCAAATGCCTGGGACTCCTGAAGATTATTATGCTAAATGTATAAACATGCCATTAATGCGCACCTCTTCCAAACAGGGTCTGGCGGGCTTTGAGGTCCGTTCGTCTGTTTTCAGTATTTGAAAAGAAATGCCCTTGTCTTTCATTTGTGGTGAGGGTAGGAGATTTCTGCCATCAGCAAATAGCCAAGTTTTTAATATAAGCACTTTCTAAAGCGATACACGTGTAATTAAATGGAAATGTGGCTGCTGAGATGCTAAAGCCAGGGTCTGATGTAGCCATTTAGGTAGCTTCTGCACTAGCAAGGCTACAGCTGTGATAGTGGTGGAGCTCCTCTTACAGGTCCAAGGGAAAGAAGGGGGTTAGGGACAAAGAAATACCTCTCTACCATTATCCTCTAAGCCTGTCTGTGAAGACAAAAGGCTTTTAAAAGAAAGCAGTACCCTTTGGTAGATGCTACATGCCAGATACAGATGGGGTGAGGAAGCCTGGTAGCACTGCCCATCTTTGCACCCAGCTCCAAGCACAAAGGATGCATCAAGGGCGAGGGAAAGAGGTTTCTGCTGCCATCCTTCCTGGGCACCCAGCCAGGGATGTGAGAAGAGGTGATAAGTGTATAAAATGGGTTAGAAATATATAATCATGGCAGTTCGGGGGTTGGTTTCAGTACAATTGAAATGAGTTTTAATTTCTTCACTTTGGTGAGATGGGGAGATTTAACTGTCATTCTTGTAACAGCTAATCAAACTGATCAGACAAGCTAGCAATCATGCAGACATCTACCCCAGCTCTTCCAAGAAGAATTTGAAAGTCTTGAAAAGAAACCTTTCCATCGTCTCTGCTAAAATGTGGGTTTCAGTTTTCTCACTTTTGTTCATGAACTGGCATCCTCTTCTAAGCGTGTCTAATTAATTATCAGCCTTGGCAGAGGCTTCTGTTCTCAGTTACCCAACGTAAGGAAAGTCCATCTCAACCCCGAGCTGTTCTGTACACGCCCCAAGACCGGGAGGAAGGGCTGCGGCAGCCCCACACGCGAGCCTTTGGGTGCCACCCAGAGGTCATGCTGCAAACTGTGCGGTGTGAGGAGGCAGAGGCAACTGCAGCCTCAGGGTGGAGGGCTTAAACGTTGAGCATTGTGAAGCCTCCGCAGAACAGCAAAAATAAAGCAATCCGCTGTGTGAGGGAAGGAGGAGGACTGAAAATGCTTAAAGGTGTGAAGGTAACGTACAACACAGACAGAGCAACACGTATGAGCTGGGAGCTGTGTATACCACTCACCCTTGCCTCGGGTGCTCTGGCTATTCTCTGCCATGCTCCAGCCCACTGGGCATCTCTTCTTGGCCCATCTTCTGCTCTACCTCCCACTGTCTCACTCTTCAGCCTCCGACACCCTCTCTGAGCTCACTGGGACTGCTCAGTACTGCCTTTGCCTTCCTGAGCAGAGCAGGCAGCTCAGTCTGGAGCTGGGAGAAGGCCAAGGATGCTACAAATTTGGTAGGTCTGTGCAGCTGACCAAGCCATGCATCATGCCTGCATGGGCACTAGGGACAGATCTTTGCCTTTGAGATGGAGACCATCCAGACTGTGTGGGAAGGGCCTGGGTGGGCGCACAGCCCTCAGGCAGTCACAGCTCTGTCTGCATCCCCATCGCGTGTCCAAAGATGGAGAGAGCACACAGGAGAGCTGTGTCTTAAACTCACCAGTGTGACACCATCTCCACCCTCATGCCAGCCACATTACTGTTCCCAGTGCTGTGACACCAAGACACCAGACACCAAGGGACCTCCCCAGGACCTGGTGCCTCTCCACTAAATGCCTTCCCTATGTCCCCCAGTGCCCAGCACTTGCTCCCTGAACCTCCAGGAGTGCATTTCTTCTCTCCCTCCCCTCACAGCCACCATCCTACACCACTTTCTCTGTCTCCATTCCCTTTTGCACCCCACTTTCATTATGACACCACAGACAGACAGAAAGGAGACGTAGCCTTGACAAAGCTGAGCGAACACTCCAGAAGGGCTCCTGGGGCTCAGACCCCTCCCTACCTGTGACACCAACTGGCTTTTCAGCCTGCACACAACCGTTCTTTGTCTGCAGTGCCCAGTGGGTGCTCTCCCACACCTGCTTGCACCAGCCAGCTACAGCAAACTCCCTCAGACTTTTGGCAGTGGTTTATGACTGGTTTTCTCCTCTCCATCAAAGCCATTAGGAGACTCCAGCTCTTTACTGATAGTATCCTCCTGTCCAAAAGTTTCTGTGGCTGCCGCAGTGCTCACCAATCGTGTCATCAAGAGAAACACCTTTCCCTTCCCACACAGCCACAGATCCAAGCAGAGAAGGTTGTAATGTGGGTGAGGTCCAACTACTGTGGGCAGTGGGCACAGCAGGGTCTCCACTGGTGCCTGCAATCATGGGTGTGACCACTGCTGGGTGAGGATTCAACTCCAGAGCAAGAGCAAAGCCAGTGCTCTGTCACAGGGTGACACCCGAGACCACCGCTGGAAACTCCTGCTATTTCCTTGCTGCACCTCATGTGCCTCTCCGGCAAGTGTTCCCAGCCTGTCAGCTCCTACAAACTGCCTCACAGCCTGTTGCCAGGTAGGAGGGGAGAAAGCCTTGTCACGGACTGCCCTGTACAGACTCCAGTACCCAAAAAGTCTGCAGTAGCTGGAGGCTGGTGCTCCATCGGGTGCCGTTAGTGACTGAGCACCTGCTGAGCACTCAGCTCGCATGGGATGGAGGGTTTAGTTCCCTCCCACCCCTTGTGTGGAAGGAGCTGGTCACCCTCACCACCGGCACAGCAAAGGCAATGGAAGAGGCTGGTATTTACACACACCCATGTGATGCTGGCACCTCAAGCCGTGGGGTGAGCTCCTGGAGCAAGCAGCCCTACTGCCGCAGTGTTCCCTGCCTCTGTACTGCACAGCCCTGTTCTGCTCCATAGCCTCTGTCCCACATGTCACCACCAGCCATCTCCTTTCCTGTTTTGACACTGCCCCCATCCCAACATCATCCTCAGGGCTGGGGATCCTCAGGTAGCAGGTGCATGTTGGGGGCAAAGCCATGCCTGGTCCACATGTGGCTGAAGCAAAGCCTCTGGGAATGAGCAGGGCTCTGCAAGGAACCCGATCATAAAGCAAGCCCCACACTCATACACCAGTCTGGGGAGGAAGACGTTAACAGAAGGAGAGGAATTAGAGAAACCTGTACTTTAGCAGACACCTATGAGTGTGAGCTGCTGCCAGAGGAGATGGGCTTTAGCCCTGCACGGGTTTGGAGCAACAGCAAAATTGAAAGAGACCTCAAGCCCGGGGACAGTATGGAGTGTCTGTGGCTGTCAGCTCCTGGCTGGATGGATCCTGCGGGGCTCTGGGTGCTGCCTATCTCCAGGAGGGAGGGAAGCCAGCCCCCTCCACCACAGGCACATTCCAGGAGAAGGCACACATCACCCCCTGCTCCATCTGGGTGCCGAAGGCTGGGCCTGGGCACATCATCTTTGGTGCCACATTTGGAACGTCAGGCCAACCCCACTGCCAGCCCCCTGCTTGTTTTAGCCTTCCTAAAAGTGCAGAGAGGGTAAAAGTCTCAGTGGGACTAATCCTGTCAGGTCAAACTGCTGATGTGGGGCTGGGCAGTTTGTGCAGCCACCACCACAAGGAGGAGAGGAGAGAGAAAAGAGGGAACAGAAGATGCTAGACATTTATGGCTCACGCACACAAAGGGAAGGTGTACTCAGGGAACAGTGGCAGTTTGTGGTGCTAATTGCATTATCTAATAGCTGTTAATTAGTTCTTCAATCATGGCACCAGTTTACAGCTAGTGAAGGGTTGTTCGGGTTGACAGATTCACACCCCTCAGAGTGTGAAAACAGAATTCCTAGATACTGGGAACAGGCACCTTAGAAATACAACATACGAGAGAAGACCGAGGGCAGTTCCTGTGTCTGGCAGGGGGAGGGTTGGTATTGGTCTGCTTCCGTGCCTCTGCATTGAAATGATGAAGGCAATAAACAACCAGAAAACCAGAAAGGAGATGAGGGGCCAGCAGGATCTGTTGTGTTAAAATGGCAGGGCTCCCCCTGCCCTCTCAGCTCCAGCTGGTGGCTGTGCTTTCACCGCTCTGGTCAATAGATCCCTGAAGTCCTTATCCTGTTCCTGAGGAGATCTGAGGCATTGTGGAACAGGAATTGTTTCTTGTCAGTAACATATGGGGTGGTTCTGGGCATCTGATTTTTCCATTGAATAATTTATTCTTCTTTCTTCCTCTGCTATTCAACTGGCCCTCACAAGGCAAAGCAATTTCCTCCATCTCCACAAGTTAAGAACCTCGGACAGCTTTTTCCTGGAGCCACTGGAGAAGCAGTGGCGCAGGAGCAGCCAGCTTTCAGGGGGAGGTGAGGGGGCCAGAGAACCCCCCTGCGCCTGACACGTGTTTGTCCATCAGGTTTGGAAAATTGGCTGTGTCCGGGGCCAGAAGTGAGTGTTGCAGTCGGGTAACCCCACCACCCACCCCAAGCAAGCCAGGAGCCTCCCCTGCCTTCACTGCTGCTTGTAACTATGTGGTTAATGCTGGGTTTCAGAGTAAAGCCGAGGCACCACATCCAAGGTGGCTTGCACTGGCTGTGGGAAGTGCTCGCAGGTCAGAGCTGTGGCTGTTTAGCTGCTCCTGCAGGTAATGCCCAGCCCAGCAGGCTCACCAGCATCCCACAGCAGGCATAGCTGCACCCCTGCCCAAACTGGCCCCCCAGCACTTGCCTGTACGCCTAATGTGCCCTTTGCAGGTTGTAAGGGGCCGCATGCCATTTATCCACAGCGTTACCAGGCAAGAAACAAGCCAGTGAGAAAGTGTTTTTTAAAAAGTAATTGAAAGGTCACTCCTATAAATAGCCTACCAGCACATTGGTCACTCTGACAATTAATTAACCATCTGTCACTCAATTATTAGGCCAAATAAATAACCTATGAGTGGAACGCTACTAGCAAGTGTGCACGGCAAATGCCACGCAAGCCAAAGTCCAGCCTTACCCTGCTGTGCCCAGCCTGCAGCTCCCAGGCACCGGTGGCTCCCCAGCAGCTCCCACGCCTGCGCTGGCTCCGATGGTAACATTCCAGGGGGAGAAGGCTCACTACGGCGGCATCGCACAGCGGGACGAGGGGGACGCGGTGCCCTCCCTCCAGTGCCCTCTGCCTCGGCCGCCCCGAGGCTGCAGCTCCTGGCTGGTGGCAGAGCTCAGCCCATGTCGCTGAGCCAGGAAGGTGCTGGGCTTCCAGCTGAGCCTGGGCTGGAGCCACACTTCTCCCCTCCCATCCACTGCATTAATGCTCTCTGCCTCAGAGAGATGCTCATGTTCTTTTATATGCCTGGGCTGAAGCTTTAACAGAACCCAGCTGTTTCAAGGCAGTGCAGCAGAAATAACCCCGCTGCAGCTACAGGTCCCACTGCCGGGAAGGGCTCTGGGACCAGCCAGCAGAGAGGAAGGAGGGAGAGAGGGGATTACAGCAACAAGTGACTGCCTGGATTAGCTGGGCTCTTCCCAGGGAGAGGTTAGTGGCCGGGCTCAGATGCCTGTGGGAGAGAGAATGGTGGAGGAGGGACTGAGGGCTACAGGGGCAGGTGTTGCAAGACCTAAGACCTGTTTGCTTAGAAGAGCAGTTCCCCCTGCCCCAAGGACAGGCCTTGCCTGGGGATGGCAAGGGGGAAGGACTCGGCTCTTTTTGGGAAGCCGGTTGTAGGGAACCCCCATCACCCTGCCCCGGCCCACACAGCCACAGTTGCCCATGCCAGGTCCCTGCCAGTCAGCTGAGGGATCTGCCCCCCAGGCCTGTCCCAGGTGCCACGGCTGGTGCTGAATAAGGCAGGGGCTGGCCCCCATGCAGAGACCTGCAGCACCCTGCACTCACCCTCTTTGCCCCCCAGGGTCCCCATGAACTGTAGGGTGTGGATGCAGCTCAGACAGTCAGAGATGCAGTGCTGCTCCGGCAGAGCGTGGGCGTCAGGAGGGCAGGGGGAACATGTTTCTCCGTAACTCATCCCAGAGCTGAGGCACTGCAGGGAGCAAACGGTAAGGTGCCCATCTGAAATTCTGAAGACCTGACAACGGAAACAAGAGCCCCTTGCCCCATGGAGCAGCGTGAAGCTCCGCAGGGCTTTGAAAAGGCAAATGAGCCAGCTTAGTAATGGGTGGGAGAAAAGAGCTGATGCCCTGACCCAAGGGCAGAAAATCAGGCAGGAGCAAGAACCCTGCTGGATGGATGTGTATGTGTGAGCCCTAGTTCTGGGAGCAGATGGGAACCTTTGGGGTGCTAACGAAAAAGGAAACTGAAAATATTAGACCCTATTTGGCCACAAGACCTGCCAGAGGGTTTGGAGTTGGAGATGATGCCTGAGCAAAGGGACAGACTGAAGGAGAGGACCTGCAGCAGAAGGTGGGCAGGAGAGCCCAGGGCATGTACAGGCAGAATGGAAAATGTGGCGGTCAGGGGCCAGGAGAGGAGAGCAGGTAGGAAATCCCCATCCATGGTGACAACAGAGAAGGGGAGGGATGGAGAGGAAGGAGGTGGGAATAGTCTTGGGCTGCCAGGGAGGGATTACATATCTCCCCTACAGAAAAGTCCTAAGAAAATCTTGTGAGAAGGAGAGACCTCACACAGAGACATCACCTGCAAACCTCTCCCTGCTGCCTTCACTGGAGGCTCCCACCAGCTCCTGGCTGGGCATAGGGGGAGCCGTGCTGGGGCTGGAAACCTTTGTGGGCTGCAGCTCTGTGGCTCAGGCAGCCCAGCTCTGCCTGGAGTCACCTCTGTCACTGCAGGATGGTGATCCCCAGCCTGTCGTGCTGGTGCTGAATAAGGCAGGGGCTGGCCCCCATGCAGAGACCTGCAGCACTCTACACTCACCCTCTTTGCCCCCAAGGTCCCCATGAGCTGTAGGGTGTGGATGCAGCTCAGACAGTCAGGGATGCAGTGCTGCTCACCCCACCCTAATGCTTCAGGCAGCACCCCACAGCACAGTGCAGGGGGATTAGCCGCCTCATTGCCTGTGACTGCACATAGTAGCAGAGAGTTTTGTGAGTTGAGCATCATTTATGGGCCTTGGTGAGTTAGCTGAGCTCTGCAAGAAGTGTAGAGAACACCATGCTAGACACTGCTCCTAAGTGCTGCAGAAAGGCAGGCCCAAGGCCAGGCAATTCATGCCTGTTTTCAGGCAAAGGCAGATGCCAGAAGGGTTTCACTGCTCTCCACTCCTCTCTGTACACATGCATGCACTTTTTTGGCTTTACCTGGGACTGCACATGATGTAACTGTCAGCAGAGCAGGGATCCAAACTACCCCAGAGGCACTAGAGACAGTGAGATGCAGGATTCTCTCCTTCTGATCTCAGTCTTGCAAAGATCTCTCAAGGATCTTTGTCCCTCCTCAGCAGAGCCAGCCTGCTACGCTGCCCAGGACTTGGGAGCTAACATCAACACTGGGAGGGTCTGCAAGTGAGGCGTCAATGAAGCACGGCGCCATGGAGGCCTCTGGAGAGCTGCTCTGTGACCTGGAGCGGATGCAGGGGCCCGGGACATCATGTTTGCAGACTCATGTTTTCAGACCTCAGTGTTGCACAACTGGAGCTGTTTCCCACAGACAAATCAATCTAATTCTGCTTAAGGAGGCTGAAGACATTAACCCGTTAACTGGCCAATGCAAACCAAATTCACCAGGAGCCTTAACCCTGCTGATGACATTTCACCTCCAGGCACATCCAGCTGAGGCCCCTGGTGTCAGTCCCCACTGCCTCCTCTGCCAAGCGGCAAGGTGCTATACAATATGCTAGATTTAAAAGCAGTTGTGGTACCAGAGGGGGTGCTTCTCTGCCTGGCTTTCTCGGCTGGAGGAGCACAGCCACCCTCAATAGCTCAGTAACACACCGATAGCTCAGGCCAAGCCTGCTGCGCTCAAGGAACTCTATGGTTTGCCCTGAGTTCTGCCTTTAAAGGACAAAATTCCTAGCTGCTGCCCCTCCTTCACCAACTGACCCGGGATGAAACTCCTCTTTGAGGCTCTTGAAGACAAATAAACAGCCCTGTGCTTCCCTATGTCCCTCTCCAGCTCTCTCTGAGTCACTGGAACAGGTGGGAGAGATTCCTCTGCAGCTGCACATCCCAACCTGCCTAACGCTGGGGCAGGAGGTGGGAAAGGAACAGGGCACTTGGGCATCTCTGCCACTGCCTCATGCACCGAGTGGGAATGGAGCTCACATTGCACAGGACATAAAGGTGTGATGGGGACAGGGTCACAGCAATGCAGAAGAGCCGCTGTCACTCACGCAGCTCTGATTTGCAGGACCTCCAGCAACAGTTTCGGGGATTGTCAGAGGGACAAAGCACTGTGCCTACAGCCACTGCATTTGCAGGCTTGGACAGGCTGGTGATGTTAATTTTCTCAGCAAACTTACATCATACGAGGTATAAACTCAGCCTTTGTCAGAGTTCCTCCTCCATGCGGTGCAGCCTCAGGGCTGAAGGAACCTCTGGAGGGTCCCGAGAGCAGCCCTGGGGCGAAGGTGTGAGCAGCTGTGCCGGCACGCAAGGGGTCGGGCTGGGGAACATCTCCAGCAGAGCCTCATTTGCTATGCTCACAGTGCCAGGGGTCTCAGGGTCTGAAGACAGGTCAAATGATGTTGTCCTGGCACAGAGTCAAATCCCAAGAGGACCAGTGCATTGATCCGCATGAAAGGTGGGATGGCTGCCAACAGGCACACAGAGTGAGGACACCCAGTTATCTCTAGCTGGGGGAATAGGGACTGGTTGTGTGTCTCCTGCTAAAACTCTCTCTCTAAGCATCAAGGGGAGGATCCATATATGAGACACCTTGCCCTGTGTTCATGAAGCAGCAAAATACTGGAATCATGGGCCAGCCTGCCCAGGGAACACTTGCCCCAGATTAATTTGTCCAGGAAGTGCCTAACTCCTTGAAGCTTCAGCAAATGAATTTGTCTGAATACAGGGCAAGGGTCCCCGTTGGTATGTTCAAGGGTCTGGCTGCAGTGAGACTGTGCCATGCCTAAAGGGTTAAAGGGATGTCGTGGTGGGTTGTGCTCCCAGGATGGTCGAGGCTGGCACACTCCTCCACTTGGCTGTGAGTTGGACAGCAGTCACACATTAGGGCCCTCACCTCCTGGTCTGCCAGGGCCCTAGGCAGGAGAGAACAGGAGTCTTCCTGAAAAACAGGTGTCTGTTTTCTGACTGGTCACACAAATCCCTGAGAAGAAGGATGGATTTGGCATGGCTCCAACCACCAGCTTGAAGAGGCTTCAACACTGCCCGGGTGTGGAGCGCTGCCTCACCACTGGTACCTGGCACACTCATGGTGGGTGCTGGTGCTTGGGCAGGCTAAAGAGCAGTCAGCAGGGGATGCTGCAATGGGAATTAAGAGAGGAGAGGAAATAGATGGGAATGATCTGGTCCAAAACTTCCATTTCCTAGCTGTGTCAGGTCCCGCACATTCACATCTCCCTGAAACATGTCTTTTTAACATGCAGTTTTAGAGCCAGCCCAGAATGGATGCTGAAACACAAAGCAAACCTCCTCCCTTGGCTTACTGAAGAGCAAGAAGGGCATAGACCCGTGTCAGACTGAGGAACAACTGGCTCAAGGACAATGCCCCCTTCTCCAGAAGATGCCCATCAAAGCCCTGACTTAGCAAGCCAAGGAGAAGGGGTCAGCTTGCGCACATGAAACACTTGCTGCGTGTCTGTCCATGTGGAAAGAGGAGCTCTGTTTGTGCAGAAGGCAGCAGCCCCTTGCAAACAGCCTCCATTTCCCTCTCCTCTCATGACTGCTCTCCTCGCTGCCTCTGCAGAGCTGCGTCTGCCACCTTGGCTGGGCGCTCACCAAACCTCTTCACCTCTGTGGATGCTACTGGTTAGGGCTCAGCAGGGCAGGCAGAGAAGGGATCAACACAAAGGTGTGCTAGGGACTGCTCTGCATCAGCTGCTCCTCCTGGTCTCACTATTTTTATTCCCTGTTTTTGTCTTCTTTCTTTCTTTTTTTTTTTTTTTTCCTGGGGAGGTATTTGTCATTTTAATTTTAAAGAACAAAACAACAAAACCCCAACCATGACAAAACCTGACATCAATGGGATGCTCATGGGGACAGTTAAAAGAGAAAAACCATGCTCCTTCTGCAAACTGAGAGTAATTGGATCACAGCATTAATTAATCATTTCAGTTCATTTCTCTTCTGTGAAAGAAAACAGACTGACCCGCTGAGACAGGTACGCCCCTTGTATGAAAAAAAACAAACCACTTTTACTGGTAGCCCTTCTCCTCCTTCTCCTGCCAGCTCTCCTCTGCCCACTCGTCAGGTCACTCCTAGAGCCGCTGCCGCTCCATCCGGCGGCCCTGGAAACTTGCTGTCACTCTGAGCAAGGGCACGTTGGCTAGGCACCCACAGGAACCAGGGCTGCTGCACACCACTGCACACCTGCTCCCATCCCCACCCTCCCCACCCGGGGCTCCCAGCACTGGCAGCCATCTCAGCTGAAGGGTGAACCTGGGATGGGTCGCTGATCAGGATCTCCACTGGATGCCCTGCTCTTTGCTGGGGTGTCTCACGGGGGCCTAGTCCAGGCTGGAGAGCAGCAGCAGGTGCTCAGATCGCAGGAGTCAGGGCGTTAGGAAGCAGGAGGTGATGCCCAGCAGTAGTGACAGCGAAAAGCATCTCGCTGTCACCTGTGATTTCAGCGTGAGCATTGTCTCTGGTGCTGTTTCACCAAAAGCCTGGGCTCTGGGATCCTGGCGCCTGAGTATTTTGATAGACAGTGCCAGCATCAACAAGCCACCCAACTGCATTGGTAGCAACCCTTCCAGCCCCTCTGTTCACTCTGCAAGCTGCAGCAGAAGTCAAACCACCCTTGGAGGTCACTCAAGGCAGTTGTGACAAAGCAGGGGAGCCTCCAAATGCCCAAGCAGAGCGCAGCTACCAGCAGGGCACAGGGGAGCACCAGCTGTTCCTCAAGTTGGGAAGTATCTCCCTAGCCTTGGGCTTTGCAAAGACCAGCTAGAAAAATCCATCCACAGCACAATCAGAGGGGTTGAAAGCAGGTCAGACATAAGCTGCTTTTACTTTAAAAAAAGACAAGAACTGTTCCCTGATTTGAAGCCAATGTCATTATTTTGGAAAGAAAGAAGGGTGTGGCTGCCCGACTCTTGTCCGTGATGGGCCAACAGAGAGCACGGGGCAGCTCTGTCATTGCCAGCAGGAAGGGTGCAACAGGGCCAGAAAGCGCTAAAGAGAAGATGAGATCCACACTAAGGGAGAAAGTGGGCTAGATCTGTCTCCATTGCAATACCCAGCCTGGCAAAGGGCTCTGTGGAGAGAGGGAGAACTTCTGCCTCGTCATGTCCTGGGAGGTGGCCACAAGCGCCAGAGGGGTTTGCCCAGTATGGCGACAAAGTATCCAAAAGATACGGGGATCCTGTCCCTGTTGCTCTTGTTGGAATAGTGAGGGAACCAAAGAAAGCGTGCAGGTAGTTTCTTGTCCAGGAATGTCTCCTTCCCAGAGAAGGCACCGGGAGAGCAAAAACCCCCGTCCTGGGTTTCCTCCTGGGGGGTGCCTGCCCCCGGAGCTGCAGGCTGCTCATATTCCCTACTCAGGGTACTGACAAGGCTGTTTCCTGGGTGACAAGAGGGACCCGAGGTTCCTCGGGCGACGGATCCCGGGAACGGTGTTGGTTTGGATGGGAGCAGGGAAAGGGGGGGTGCCAGACATCACCCCGGTGCTCCGGCAGGACTGCGCGGCTCCAGACATCCCGGGGCAGCGAACCAGTGCAAGGTTCCCGACCCGCGGGGCCCCCCGGCGTTCCCGGAGAGACGCAGGAATGTGGGAAAGTTGGCAGAGACACCTCCCCCATTCCTGGGGCGACCGCGTGCCACATCGCCCGGGGGTGCCCAGCCCCCTCCCCATGCGCCCTAAAGCCATGCTGACACCCCCCCGCCGGACCCTGCGGGGGATGCCCTGCGCCCCCCGCCCCGCGCACACGGAGCCCGAGCAGCGACTCACCGGGCAGCCCAGCCCAGGGCGCGCCGCNGCTCCCAGATGTGTCGCCCCCAGATGTGTCGCCCCCAGATGTGCGCCCCCCTCGCCGCCACGAAAACGCACCGGGGCGGGGGCGGGGAGGGTGGGGGTGCTCACGACGTCAGGAGCCGCTGCCAATCCCCACGCCGCCGTTCCCCCCCGTCCCAGATGTGGCCTCCCGTCCCTGCCGGCCAGATGTTGTGCGGGAGCGCTCCTGCAGCACCCCGGACAGCGCTCCCGGGACCGCCCGCTCCCTGGCGCCGGGCTCCGGCCCCCGCTGCACCCCCGGCACCCACCGGTGGGGATCAGTCCCGATCCGCTGCAGCCGGCAGCGCCGGGAGCACCGGCGTCCCAAGGCGGGAGAGAGCGAGGAGCAGGGAGGCGCAGAGCGGGGCCCGGCACAGCCCGGGCAAAGGGAGGCCTCGACGCGTTTTCCAGTCCCCAAACTGTAGTTAAAATCCGGACCTGGCACAGGTCTGCAAACTTGAGAGGCTCGGTGATCTCTGCCGGGCTGTCACTAACACTCGGGACTGGGCTGTTCATGCAGAACAAAAAACTCATCAGGCGGTTCCACAACCAGCTGACTGACTGTCCCCAAGGTTTAGCTTTTGGTAATGAGAAACTGTCAAACAAGAAGAAACAAAGGGAAAAGGAAAAAAAAAAAATCTGTCTTCCCTTTCCTGTACACCTTTCCCTTTCTCTCCACTTTATACCTAGAGCAACTCCCTCACCTGCCCTCTGCCTCTCGTGCTGTCTCACAGGCACGCACGGGTATCATTTCCCCATCTGCTTGGCTCTCACGCACACATGCATAGACACACATAAACAAATAAACGCCCCACTTCAACCCTCCTTCGAAGTGATTACAGTTGCAGATGGGTTCCTACCATCCATTCCTTCACCTCCTCATCCTCTTCTTGTACCTCTCTGGCTCTGGGAGGTAGCACTTAACAAAAGCCCAGTATTTTAAGTCAATTTCCCATCTAAAGATGTGTCCAGTTCACAGAATGGACCTCTCTTTTCCCTAGATCCTGCAAACTGATATCTTCTCCCTGCAAATGAAGACACATTTCTGAATTGCAGCAGAGAGAACACTGTTAAGGTAATTCAGACAATTTTCTCTGATGACACATCTCCCGCTCCAGGTGCATCTCTGCACCCTGAAAAGGTTAAAGCCTTTTGGCACTTGCATCTGCTGCTGCCTTTGCACACCAAGAGGCCCCTGCCACAGCAGTGAGGCAGATGCACCACCATTATTTTGGTCACCATAGGCCACATTCTGGCATTTCTTTAGTGAGTTCAGTCAACTCGTATTTGTTTTCCTTCCTGCCTTCTTTGAGAAGCAAGAAGAAAAAGCTTTCCAAGTGTCGCCTGGTGTGGAGCCATGCAATTGCACTGAGTGCAATGAGGCTTTGCTGGCTCTTTTCAGCTTAACATCTGCCCACACTCTTTTTGCAGTCACTGACCAAAACCCATCAAAGACTCCAGCCAGTTAATTGGAGTCTCTTGCCTTGTCCCAAAGTCCTGACCTCAAATAAATACCACCCTCTCCTCCTCCCTGTTTCTCCCTAAAAAATTAATGTGAATAAACCTTTGTCACACTCTGTGAGAACTCATCAGACTGAGGAAATATCTGCTTCAAAGACAATTTGATTGTATTGGAGTTGAGTTATTTGATTGGACTCTTGTTTCAAACTACAAGTCCCCATAGACAGAGAAAAGACTGTAATGAACAGTGAGATGTCTTCTTCCAAAGCTGATCAGTCATGGAGATAAAAATGTGAAACCAAATTGAATACAAAACTTTTAAACTTCTAACTCTTAGCTTAGCTATACACACTCATTAGTCAGAAGCAGAATTTCTGAAAGCCTGGACTCACTATACATATTCCAATTAAAGACAGCACTTGCTTCTTTTGGCTTGACATATTCACACATTCCCTTCTCGTGGGCTGCCAGCGAGCTTCACCAGCCTCCCTTGCTGCCACCGAAGTGACATCACCTTCCTTCCTGGGCCAGGTCAGCACTGGTCATGAACAACAGTTAATCCACTCCAGAATCAGACCTCAGCTCCAACCCTTCCCCTGGCCAAATACGTTGTGACAGGCTGTGAGGTGGGACAGGAGGGACTTGTGGTTTTCCCATGGAAGAAGCCAAGGGCTGACTTGACTTCATATTCAATGGCTCAAGCAAATTAAGGGCCTTCCTTACTCTCTTTTGGGATTAAGGCCTGTGACAGCCTGAGACTCCTGCCATCCTGCTGGACTGACCCAGCTTGGTCTGGGGGAGTAACCAGCCAGTAAACCCAGCACCCGCCACCTTGTAGGGATCTGGGACACTCCTGGAGATGTCCATTTTTCATGTAACTGTACATCTCCCATTTTTTTGCATCACTCTGTTTCTAGCCTCTATTTTTTTTGATGGCTTCTTTGTCTTTTTTTTCTTTTCAGGCATGCTGTGCTGTGCCTGCTGTCTAATCAGCAATAGCTAATCTTCCATTATCAGCTGGCAAAACTCCATCATGCTCCTCCATCTCAAATATTGCCCTTGCACCAAAACACCATAAACACCTAGAAACAGACAAAGCCACTCCTCTCACCTCTGCCTCTGAAGTGGGATATGCAGAAACCAGTGGCAAGTGACCATCTTGATGCTCCACCTTGGCTTGCGACAGTTCCCATCCATAGCCATCCTGAGGCAGAGTGGTTACACCACTGAGCAGGTGTGCAGGAGATTAATATTTTTGAAGAGCAAGAAAGGCAGTTATGGGTCATTTACTCCGGCTTCTCCCACAAGCCCAGGAACAGCCACCCCTTATCCCTGACAGATTCCCAGTAACTATACTCAAACATGCAGCAGCCTCAGCAGCGGCCAGCACTGGCTCCTGGCACACAAACTAATGCCAGGCTGTGTCTGCTGGGGGACTTGGGCAATTCATTGCTGGTCCTGCAACCCTACACTCCTGGCAGGGAGTCCTCAAGTAAAGGCGCAGTTTTCACCCATCCCTGCAGCACATGGGGCATATAACTGTTCAGACATGTGCCTCTGGCACTGAGCTCTGCCAGGGACAAGTCTGCTTACCGTCAGCTCTGACCAGGTTTCCCCCTTCCTTCCACAAGTCCTCCCTTAGCCTGACAGTCTCTGCCAGCCTCCAGCAAAAACCTTCCAGCCCAAGCCTGTCCTCCCATCTTGCTCACAGAGAGATGCACCCCTGCATATGCTCGCATGCTCACTCTCCGTTCTTTCTGTCCTTCAAGGCACTCAGGTTTTCTTTCTGCCTCACACACCCTTTCATGCTCCTCTTCACTCCCTCTGGCACCAGATCCCTCTGCCCTCAGGTGGATCCAGATTGCCTCCCGAGCACAATGCAGGCAGCCAGTCCCCCTCCCTCTGACAGACGTACTCCCACAAACTTGATGAGCCCATCTACAAGGCTTTAATATTCATAAAAGTCAACCTTAGTCTAAAGAAAATGTGGTTGATGACGAAAGTATTTACATTGCAAATCACTTTTAATAGCCCTCTGGTAGTCAGCCTGGTGATAAATGCTAATCCATCTATCAGCTCAAAACCAAAATAAACCCAGCTCAGAAGGGGAGAGTCAGAGAGAGAAAAAGCAGCTGGTGACAGTGAGAAAGGCTCAGGCCTCTGGACCATCACTGCCACGGGAGATGGGCGTGAAGGCTGTGCTCAGCAGTCGGTGAGAGCACTAAAGTGTCCCAAAGGGAACAGAGGCAGCTGCTCTTGGCCAAGCAAGGAGACACCCTTCACTCACTGGCATGGATCTGGCATTGCCTGGCAGGACAGAGGTGTCTAAATGCCAGGGCAGTAACTCAGACTCCCTGTCCATGCCCAGGGCTGCAGGCAACAGAGCAATGCCACCTGTGGGTGGGCCTTGGCCCTGTGTGTGCTGCTGGGTGAAACACAGCCATGAGGGACATGGATCTTTCCCCTGGGTCAGTGTCATCCCTGTGGGAGACGGAAGAAGGGACAGCACCTTGTGGTTACCTGCCTCTCTCCTAATAATTTGCCTAAGGGCACGGGATGGCACATTTGTAAAGAGGTTTAGAACCGTTTAAAAGGTCTGAAATAAATACTGCTTTCAGGCCACATTTGCCTGGAGCCTCCCACACCTATTCTCCCCGTTGAAGAGGTACAGGATCATCTGTGCACAAGTCCTCCTCTTCGCCATCAATACAATCCCCAGAGGAACAGCCTTTTCCCCTCATTCCAGCTGTCCCCAGGGCACGTCAGGAACAAATGGCTCCCGACATGAGTTCTGCAGGACGATAGTCACTCACGGGTGCAAGGTGAGCCAGATCCCAGTCCATGCTGGGCCGAAACCACACTGCAGGGGGCAGGGCAGGACGACTTGCAGGGTCAAGGAGAAGCAGGTCTGCTGCAGCCGTCCTGAGAAAGAAGGTGACTGAAAGCACCCAGCCGTGCACTGCTGCCTCAGCCAGGTCCCCAGCAGTCATCCAGAGACACATCTTCTCATGCCTTATGGCACACCTTAACCGGAGAAGGAGGGAAAATATACCAATGCCGAAGCTGCATTAAGCACATCACTTAGTGCTCAGCTGTTTCCCAGCCTCCCAGAGGCTGGGTAATGAAAGATTCTTTCATTATTTGGAAAATGTCATTTTTAGCACCAGTTAAGGATGCCAGAGCCACAGCCCCAGGGAGCGTGTGACTATGTTTAGGCACGGAGCAGGTGTGGCCCCAGGGGCTGGTGCGACGGTGGCACCAGAGGCCCCCACTTGCCCTGGGGTCCGCAGCAGGGCACAGCCGGGAAAGCAAGGTATAGACACTCTGGCCCATGCAGGGAAGCCAGGTGAGCATGAAAAAGAGTAGTGACTAAACAGAAAGCCAACCTCCCACACCTGGCTGGTCCACAGCCGTGCAATTTGCACCAGTCCTTAAGCCCATGAGCATCCTTGAAATGCCAGGGGAGCATCAGACACCTGTGCTCTCAGCCTGGCTGCAAATATCAGTGCCTTAAATCAAGCGAGGGGGTATGGCAGGTGAGACAGACTTCTGTCACCTGATGCTACCCTTGGAAAGTGCCTGTTGGGCACTGCCAGTTGCTCGAGCTCCTCAAAAAGCAGGAGAGCAGCTGCAGCCTGTGCCTGATGAAGCACCTCTGGAGAGAGTTAAACATGACAGCCTGCACCCAGCCTGGTGGGCTGCAATCTCTTCAGTCAATAATCATCTGCTTTTTGTGTTTTAAAAGATTGCTGCTGCTATTTTAAGGTTGCGCTCAGTTTTGTCACATTTGCCGTATAAGCACGACTTCAAATACTTCAATATAATTGTTTTGTTGCAGTCCCCACTCTTGCAACTCTTACTTGCTTTCTGGGTAATGGAAGAGGGAAAGTGCTTCTGAATCACTTCTTTTAAACCTATTATCAAAAAAAAAAAAAACAAAACCAAACCAAACCAACAAAAAAAAACCAAAACCAAAAGGAGAAAAAGAAAAGAAAGAAAAATGAGGAAAAAGAAATTAGGAATGCAAGCCTGTGCTGTTCTCCTGCCATTTCTCACATGACACAGAAGACAGCACATCTTCCCTGTGGCTGCTGTGCCCATGGGCTGGGTCTGGCCTATGGAGCCAGGCAGCGTGTGGGAACCCTGTGCCTGCCCACGGTTGCCATGAGCTCACTCCCCAGGGCCCTCTCCCAGGCACTGTCCCACACATCTTGCTGCCTGGTCATCAGGGAAAAAGCAACCAGGGGCTCGAGCCCCTTTAAGAGATTAGTCTAATTGGCTAATTTTCTAATTCACTAATTCATGAATTCACTAACCCACCATGCTTACTCACACGGCAGTTCCCTTGCCGGCAGTGAGAGCCCAGGCTTGCTCCCTGGCATGGCACGGGATCCCTGGCAGCCCTGTGGCCAGTGCAAGAGCCCACCTGCTGCTGCCTGCCCTCCTGACACCTTCCAGCTCAGGTGATCCGTGCAAACCATTTCTGCAGGGTTCTGCAGGACGTGCCAGCGGCTGTTGCAGAGCTGCAGGAGAGGATGTCCGCAGGAAACGCTGGTCCCTGGCCTACAGGGGTTGGAGCCTCTAAACCTGGCAAACCTCCATAGAGCTGAGACCACCTTTGGCACATGTAGCCACTGCTGGAGGCAAAACTCATCCCAAACGAGGAGACAAGCCCCAGTCCCACACGGGCACTGAACTACTCAGCCCAGCCTCCCAGTAACTTGCCATCCTCCCTGCACTGGGGCACCAAGGCAAACCCAAGCCTCTCTGGGGGCTTCCCTGCAGCTCCCCCAGACTTCTCCACTGCAGGGGCAGAGAGCCAGCAGCCCCGGAGTGCAATTGCCCTGCCATCAGATTTGTTTCACCGAGTGGCTTGGCAGAGCCTGCCTTCTGAAACACATCCAGTCTAATAAATACCTGCTTTAAATGCACTCCCTGTTTTAAATGTATCTTTTTAAAAAGAGCATTTCCCTCGGTTTGAGGTAATCGCTGGCACTGCTGGGGGACAAAGAGCTCTATGTGTGTGCATCTCACTTCAGGCAGCTCAGCTCTGATTCCCACGTGGACAGAATTTGTGCTCCCCACGGGCACATTTACTTCACATAGAGGCCCCACCGATGTTAATGCTACCTACAGTGTCCTTCACAGGGAAGGAAACCAAGAGGAACACAGCGAGTGTGCAACATCCACAGCAGGTAAAAACCAGTCAGCAGTTCCTGTGTTAATACAGCTGGAATGAAGTAGATCCTTGCTTTCCCAAGAAAGATGCTGCGCTGCCCTGCATCTCCCTGTGCCTGGCAGGCAGCTTGCCCTGGTGCGGGAGAACCCTGGCCATGGGTCACTTGTCTTCATCGTGTGGGCATCGAGTGTGTTGTTGGGCAGCCCCCCACCACTGACACCTCCCACACATGAGGCTGTCCCTCCTCTCACCCCTTCTCCCCAGGCTCTGCCCACTGAAGTTTACTCTGGGCAGAAGAGCCCACCATGGGTTGGCCATGGGTACCGAACTGCCGCGCACTGCAGGTATGAAGGCAGCCTGCTGCCACTGGGGTCTTCCACTCACCCCACAGGTCTGTACCCCCAAACCCAGCCCCAGCACTCACCAAGGAGACTTCACCACCCCAAACCACGCCAAAAACAAGGCTAAAGTCTTTTGTTATGGCAAGAGGCCATAGCTCAAGGCAGAGCCAGGGATGGAGGAGGCTCGAGGCTGCAGGATGCAAGAGCTCTGTTCTCTGATGGCCAGGCTAATAACCCTGTATTAAATTACAAGCCTGGGTTCAGTTGTGGTTGTTTTGTTTTCGTTGGATTTTTTGTAAGCTGTCTGTTTAGATTTATCAGTGTAATTCCTGATACTGCCTTGTCGGACATCATTACGATAATCTCACTACTGTGTCTGCCAGGGAATTGGGAGGCGAGCAGAAGGCAGCTGCAGAGCAGGGGAGTGGTGGGGCCTGGGCTGCCTGCAAGGCACAGCCCCAGGACCACTCACCCCAGAGCTGGGCATCCTGGGCAAGGTGGAGGCACAAGCCCCCTCAAAGGGACTCTAAAGTCAAAAAGAGCCAGCTCACACTGAGGGACAAGGGATCCAGTCTCCAGCCAGGCAGGTCTCCATCCCTCCAATGATCTCAGTGAGAGGAAGAAACGCCTCAGGAAAAGGGGAGAGGCCACAAAGAAAAACCTGAAGGATGTGGGGAAGTTGGAAATGAGCAGCCTCTGTTTTGGCACTGATCCCTCCCCTTAATTCGCAATAATTGCATCATTAATATAAATAAGGTTTCTCAGGGCAGAGGGTACAAGAGGAAGAGGGCAGGAGGCTTCCAGCTCAGCTCTGTCCCTCCATCCTTCCCTGCTGCAGCCCTTCTCTGCTGCGTGGGTGCTCCCTTGCACACGCACAGACAGGTGTACACACACATGCGCACATGGAGCCTTCCTGTCTTCCCCACGGCCAGGCCTGCTGTGCTCCACCTGGGCACGGGACCCATGCCAGCCCCTGGCCAGCGATTCAGCTGGCAAGCCTGGCCAGGCAGGCAGCAAAGTGCTTCTTCCTGGAGACATGGCACCAAGACCCTTGCCTGAGGCAGGGGGGTGCTGCAATGCAGCACTGCAACTTCTCAGCAGCTGGAGTAGGGTCATCAGCTTCCCTTCCCAGCAGCTAGAGTAGTCTGGGCTGAGGAGCTGTCTAGGGTGGGGATCTTGGAGCTTTGGGATTTTTTGGGCGTGACATAGAGCAGAGGTGCCCCTGGGAGCCTATTAACCCACCTGAAGCATCCCCACCTCCATCGGGCAGGGGCTGGGGGAGCCACAGGTGGGAGGCAGGTAATCACATCGGCAAAATAAATCAAAATCCCAACCCAGCCTGGTGTTTTTATTAATGAAAATGAGTCTGTGATGGAAGGTAATTTCCAGCCCCTGGGTGATTTGGCTGGAGGATGGAGCTGCAGATAGGGATGAGTCTGGGCAGCCAGGCAAAGTCAGAGCCCAGTCAGACGCAGTCAAGGACCAGAGCCCCTTCCAGGAGAGGACTGAAACCCGGAATGTGAGGAGAGGAGCTGTCAACACCTCCAGAGAGCTTCCAACTGCCTCGCTGGAGATGCAGCGTTACCAGCCACTGTCGCTCGGGGGGGATCTGGCTGAGGTCACCGCAGGAGCGGGGGGATCTTCAGACCCCTTTTCACAGCACTCTTATCCCCACACTCTGGCTGTACCTTTTCCAGCTGCTGGTCTATGCAGCCATTTGGTCAAACCGCCCTTATCCACCTCCTCTAGTCTCCCTTCATGCACCCGCCTGGGCAGCTGCTCACACCAGCACCGCTCTCCCCCAGCTCCTGTGGTGTGTCAGCATCCCCCAGTACTGCTGGGAAGCGGGATGGCAGGCAATCCCATAGCACAACAAAAAAACTAGATTCCCCTCTTGCTACTGTAAAGTGGGGAAAATCTATATTCATTTTCAGAGCTGAGTGAGAGC
This sequence comes from Cnemophilus loriae, assembly GCA_013397755.1. Taxonomy (NCBI): domain Eukaryota; kingdom Metazoa; phylum Chordata; class Aves; order Passeriformes; family Corvidae; genus Cnemophilus; species Cnemophilus loriae. The sequence goes on along the minus strand of VZTF01006490.1, from coordinate 851,607 downwards.
AACACATGTTGAGGGCAAATTTTCTTCTCAGGAATACTACACTCTGATGAGCTGAATTAATTCATACCCAGTTGAGAGTCTGACCCTAAATAGGTTGTATGACCGAAATTTAAAGAAGCATTATTGTAGTGATAGTATTTCAAAAGAGGAAAGTAAGCAGCTGTAGGCTTATTTGTTTGAAAGGTAAAACTATTTTATGAAAATTCACTTTTTTCACCCATTCAAGACCTGAGACCTGGCCTGGAAATCTTGCAGCAATCCCAGCACAGAAGTCAAGACCTCTCCCACCTTAGCTGTGGAGCAGGAGCACATCAGCCTTGTGAGGAAGGGTGCAGGAGAACCCTTGAAGCACACAGAGCCTGTCCAGAGAATGCAAGCAAAGCAAAGCAGTGCTTAATAAAATTCCCCAAAATAGCTGAAGATGCCAGCAGGAAGGAACAACCCTTTGGGGCTGCAAAGGGTTGGCGCAAAACCAGTGGGGCTGCAAGTGGGGTCAGGGCAGCTGGAGAGATAAACCCCATGCTCCTGCCAGGCTCAAAGGGCTTTTCCAGCTGTTTCCCAAAGGACGGGACCTGCTGCATCTCCAACCATCCCTACAGCAGTAGCTGCCTCGTGAGACCCATTCAGCACCAGCCCACAGCTGCCATGCAAAAGCCCCCCCCTGGTCCCTCAGCTGGGCCAGCCTTCCCACACTGGGCTACAGATCACAGCCCCTCCATCCACCACCTCCCCAATGAATTGAGGCAGATGTGTCACTGGCCAAAGTGTTAATGCCAGCCCCAAGCTGGGATGCTTCAAATAGCTGCGCACTGTGATACAAATTGTACTTTGATGAGGTACATTAGGCCATCTGGACAGCCTTAAACAGCCTTGATGAAGACAGAGCAAGGGCTGCTCGAGGTGGGAGGAACCTCAGCAGTTTCAGGGCTGTTCACTGCTCCTTAAGCTAACATTTGTGCAGCCAGTGGGGTTTGGGCTGGCAGCATTGAGGGGGTCCATGCAGGGTGGGTCTGCCCAAAGGCAGCGCTTTGAATGACCGAGTGACCCCCACGGTGGTGTGGGCAGGACATGGACACTCACAGCCTGGATGTGCTCTTGTCCAACAGAGACTACAAATCTGCACCACCCTGAGGTGTCCCTGTGGGTGGATCCAAATCCTGGCAAGCATCCGGAGCACCCCGCTCCCATTAGTCCTATTAACTTTGTGGAAGGCAGTGCTTCTCGGAAGGAAAGCCCATGCTCACTGATGAGCATAAGAGAAATAATGTTCCAGAGGGGGAGGAAAAAAAATGCAGAAGATGGTTGCTAGAGAAAATCACCTAGGCAGGGGTAAGAGCCAAAGGGCAGGAAAGGAAGCAGGGGACAGGAGCCTGAAGAAACCCAGGAGAAAGGAGGTGTCTCATCCTGCTGAACCCTGCAGGGAGGAACTGAGGGGAGCAAGTGCAAGCCCAGACAGCACTGAGGCAGGGAGTAGCATGTGGGACCTGGATAGGAATCCCGCTCACTGATGGTTTTCTGACTACTGGTGTTCCCGAGCTGGCTCTTTTGTGGCACCTTGGAGTCCTGGCGGGGTTTTAGCTGAGCAATTCATCGAGTTTAATTTCCAAAGTAACTTGTAGGGAATGAGCTCAGTCCCTCTGCAGGACACGCCCCAGTGGTGCTGTGGGTGTCCTGACCTTCGCCTGGCCGCCGGTGCCGTGCAGCCCCGTCTCACTGCTGCGACCTACATTCTGCCTCCCCAAACATACGGCGTTGCACTTAGCTGCATTAAACCCACAGAGTGCTGGTAGGGCTAATTTCCGATCAGGCTGTCAGGAAGTATTATGTCAAATACCTTACAGGAGCCTAAGCATATTATGCCGACACAGCTACCTTTGTCAACCAAATCTGAGATCTCATCAAAAAAGCAATGCTGGGCTTAGCCATCCTCAGTGCCTCTGGAGCAAACTCATCTCCAGGGCTTCTCCTGGGTCACTGCACCCTGAGCGCTGCCAACCACTCAGCCTGGGGCTGCAGCTCTGCGGGGAGCAGCCCCAACCCCCCTACCAAAAGCCAGCGGAGCTTGCGTGACACTGAAATAAAGAGTTCGTGGAGCAAGATCCTTACTCCCACATTGTGGGTGGGAAAGGCTGGGTGCAGGGCAGCACCTTGTGCTGGGTTACTGCTGCTTTTGCATGCTCAGCTCTTATCCTCCTTGACTGGGACCCACGGCCCAGGTGCTCCCTATGCATGAAAAAACCTTGTCCTTCTCAGTATCGCTTGCCCTTGCCAGTCACACTAGGTACCAGAGCCCTAAAGCTGCTGTTTCATGGCTATGCTTGTCCCCTCACTCAGCAATGCAGCAGGACCAGCCTCAGTCCCTCCCTAAGTAATTGTTTTAATTAGCATTTCCTTTGATGTAGGTGATTAGCAGAGGGCTGCTGGCAGGGATTCCATGGGAACTTTTGCAGTGGGCAGACAGGTAAGTACAACCCTCTGTAATGCTGTAGCACTTAAACGTTTTAATATCAGCCTCCCCAGTGGCTGCCAGTCAGTCTTCATTAGCCCCTCTGAGCCTTTTCTAATTCTGCCTGAGGCTGGAGGGGGACGGAGTTCATGGCCCCTGCCCAGGCATGGATCCCTGGGTGGGGTATGGCTCTGTCTGGCAGGATGAGCAAACCCAGAGGTAACGACTCCCAGAGAAATGGCCACGACCACAACACCCTGGGGGAGTTCGACAAGGAGGCAGGGGAAGGAGAGAAGCTGCGCTTGGGCACCAGCCAGCAAAGGGCTCTCAGCAGTGACTGGTCAGCAGCCAGCAATCATCACTTACTCATCCCCCCATCCCCAAAGTCTGCAGTGAAAACAAATAATCTGCACATTAAAGTTTCTCTGCAGTGGGGTGGCAGTGCCCCACGCTGTGCTGGAGAAGGGACTGGAGTCCATCTGCCATCAGAGCCAGCTCCTGATCCTATCAGGCTATTACTGTATTATTGAACTGGGGATTGAGGGACAGGCTTTAATAGCTGCGATGGTATCTGGGGTCCAGCATTAAACTCCAGGAAAGGCCATGAAGATGAGCCTAAGAAATAGAAAGAACCAAGCCTAAATTACATCTTACGTTTTTGCAGTGTCTGCTATTTACCCCAGCCTCTGTGAAGCCAAAGCTAGGAGCTCAGAAGGTAAGGGTGAAAGGCCAGGGAGCTTCGGGTGTTTCCTGAGCTTGGAAAGAGCAGGGACTCCAAAGTCCAACTCCACCAGCCAAACTGAAGCAGGGCAGGATGCAAGGACAGAAAGGAAAACCTCAGCAGCTGCCAAAATCCATGTGCCTGCCTGAAGCTCACTGGCTGGCCCGCCACAGCTGAAGTGAAGGCTCAGTGGGGTGGCAGAGACCAGCTGCAGCTCTCCACACACACACTGGTCCAGTTTCAGCAACCGGTCCTCCTGAAGACTTCTGTGTCTGGCTGCCTTTTCCAGTGGTGGCATTTGCACCCTGCTGTGCTCACATCTCCCATTGCTCACACTTTGCCTGTCCCCCTGAGTTATTTGAGCTGCTTGCATGGGACCCTCAGTCCCTCCCCTGTGGCACCACTGAGCTGGAGGAGCCTGGCCTGCACTGGCAGGCAAGACCCTGGCGCAGAAGGTGGAGGCTTGGAGGCCAAGCAGCAGCATATTGATTTTCAGATGAGAGGCAAAGGGGAAGCCTCACAGTGCCGTCTCTGGGATGCTGGCTCCTGGCAGAAAGAGAGCTGATGCCCAGGGCCAGCATCCTGGGGAAGACAGCTTGATCCCTGCCAGCTCCTACCGGTGCCACATGCCATCAACAACTGCTTGAAAGGCAAAACAAAGAGGAGCTGAGGGAGCTCACTGGGAGCAGATGAGAGGCACTTCTGCTCGAGATGCTGTGGGGAAAACAAATCCTCGTGCTCGGCGGAGTGCACGGAGTGGCTGTGTGGGCTTCCCGCCCATCACCACGGCAGGAGCCGGGCAGGGAGCGGGGAGAGGCCTCTGCTCCTAGGGATGAAGGGAGAGAGGCATGGGCACTAATTGGCTGGCAGAGTGGCAGCTGGAAAGACTGCTTTGCCTTCCAGCTCCCTCGTGTGCTGAGGGCCCCCTCCATGCAGAAGGGGCAATGGCATGACATTTATGTACTGCACACCGAGATCCCAATTAGTGGTGGATGGCTCACATGCTGCACACTTTAATTAATTTGCCTTTTCCTGTTGGAGAATAACTTTTCTGACAGATTGGGACTGAGCAGAGAGGGCAACTGCTCCCTAGCCAGCAGCCTGAGTAGCAACTGGAGGAACCAGTTACAGGGCTTGGCTTTGGCATCATTAATAATGGGAGATACTCCCCACGCACCCAGCTGTGACCTGATCCCTGCCTCTCCCCTCCTGCCCAGCACATCTCCCAGTGGTGACATACAGCTGGGATCCCAGCACCACCCAGTTACAAGGTCACCCCACAGCAGCCACATGTGGGTACAGCGTGGCACTTCCAGGGGGGTCAAATAGAGGTACTTGGAGATGGAGCTATAGATAAGCCAATGAATGAGGGCAGAAAACCCAGGACTCACAGGGACAAGCAGACATCACCGCTTCACTGTACCATCTGCCAGGGCTTCAGCAACCCTCTCTGGGATCCCAGGTCTCCCTCAAGGCAGTGCTCACCCTCTGGTGTGGTCCCAGACCCAGGGATGCCGGAGCATTCACTGGCTGCAGCAGCGCCCATGCAGGTTTCGATCTGTGAAGGATTCATACAAAAAGTCCCCTTCCAGCACAGAAGCTCCAACCACTACCTCCTCCCACTGCCCCAGGTTTCTGGCACATTCTCTCTTTCTAGCTAACCTAAATAATCTTGTATCATCAGCTGTTCCCCTCCTCTTTCAGCTCATTAGGGCTTTTAGAGAACACTGGCTCCTACTGAACCCGACCAACCCACCATTAACCTCATTCCATGCCAAGAAATGGCTCTTCTGACTCCAATTCCCACAGCTTCTATCTCCAGGAGGACTCTACCTCTCACCCTTGAGGTGACTAAGTTTCTTAAATAGCCTCTTGTGAGGGACTTTATCAAAAGCTTTTGAAAGCTAAATAAAATTCTCTGCACTGTATTTCTCCTTTCCCCAGGATTTTGTTAGCACATTTTAAAGCTCCTGACAGTCTATGGCTGAGAAAAGCTTTCACTTTTTAAGATTATTTCCTGCTCCTACGCAGCAAAGCTCTCATTTTGTCTCCTAAATTGGGCCAGCAAGTATGCACAGCTCTGGTTTGGTTTCCTGAAGAAGCTCTTGTTGAATTCCCATGTTGCTCCTGGCATGGCATTTGCCTCAGTGCTGCATTGTCACACTGCAGTGAGCAGGTAGAGCTGCAAGGCTTGGGGAAGGAGCCCTGAGCTGCCGTGGTGCTGTCCCTGGCGTGGGCGGTCCCACTGCCTCCTGTTCTATGCAGGGCTCCAGGCCTCAGGTCACCACACAGATTCAGGGGTGTTGCTTGAAGGTTCAGCTAGATCGGCCCTGCCTGAAACAACTGAGCAAGACTGCTAGGCTGGAGCAGAGTAGTCCAAAGCAGACAAACAGTTTTGTCCCACAAGAAGCATGGGAGGCACAATACATAAATTGCATTGGGGTGGGTGTGGGTGAGCCCACTGCAAAAGTGGGCTCAATCTTCCCTCCTCTCCCCTCTTCCTACCCCCCCACCCACGTTGCTCCATCAGATCTCAGGCAGGGATAATCCGAGCTTGGCAGATCCTAGGTCTGAAACTCAAAACACTGCTCTCTGTACACATAAGCCCATCACCACTGAGGGCAGCTACTCAGTTGTGTAGCCACAGCAGGTCATCTACAAAGCATGTCCAAGGCAGCACCAGAAGATTAAGCCTGCCCACACTCACGGTGCCCACTGCTCCTGCTTAAAGCCCATAGGAACACAGGCTGCAGTCGGGCTCAACTGTTACCAGCCTTTGGCCCAGAGCTACAAAGCTGCCTGCTCTGACCAGGCCTCCACCCTTACCTCATCAGAAGAGTCTCCCCTTCAAGTCCTGGATGGAAAACTGCTTTAGAGCTTCAGAGACGTCCCATGTCAATGGCAAAGACAGTGGCTGTGGTTTGCTCCGGCTCCCACTGGAGCTCATCCCCCGTTCTGCCACAGTCTCCGGTGGGGGCAGGTCTGGACCAAGGGGAAGCCATAAGCAGAGCAGGCTTCAGGCCTCTGCACAGCAGCCTGGCCAGAGCGCCCAGCAACGGTGCACGCCGGGCTTTGAGAATCTGCCAACACCAGAGTGAGGCAGCCCAGAAGACACTTCTCCAACTAGAGATGGAATTTTTTCTGTAGATAGCTTGGCTCATTCTGAAAATGGATGTCTACAAATGCTCTGCAACACATCTACCAAGAATGGGCCTCAAGATTCTTCCAGGAATCATGCAGGGAGAAGGAAGAAGCAATGTCAGGCTTAGCTGAAGCATTTTTTTTTCCCAGGTTCTGTTTTAGTTTGTTTTCAAGCAGAGCAATAAACAGCTCTGTCTAGACCTGCACTGCCTTGTCTGTCCATCTGAGACATAGCTCTTCTGGCTCCCAACTGCCAGCACATCCTCAGGCCATTCCACATTAAGGCAATACAGGGATGCATGAAACCTTCCTTGCCACACAAGGGAATCCCATTTTTCAGGCTGCTCTCCTGTCAGATCAGGGATGTGGTTGGCTTGGGGCAGGTTTTAGAGCCTCATTAACACTCCGCAATGAGGCCTGGCAGCAGCTGATTTGATTTAAGGTTCATTTCCAGGCTGTGATTTAAGGGAAGATTTGCTTAATGTTCTCTAACAGACTCTTCTGACTGGGAGCCTGAGTGCTGCCTAATGACAGCCTTATTTATTGTAATGTCTTAGCAGCACAGAATCTAGAGGAGCTGGGCAGGAGCACAGCAGCTGCTGGCAGGTGCTCAGACAGCAGTGGAAACATCCCTCACAACACAGTGGTAACAGAGGAGTGTGCATTCCTTTATCCAGAACAGCCAGATACCGCAACCCTTTTCTGCATCAAGGGATCAGCAAGACAAACCACTCTGCTTGCCCAAGATGTTCAGTGTTGCGCCTCTACGTACCTTTTTAAGCTGGATGAGTGAAACGCTCCTCTTTCTCCTTACTGCACCACTTGAATGATGGGAAATGCCGAGGTGCCTGCTCATCTCCAGACTGGTTAAAATGTGATTTGCAAGCAAGACCTCCCAAATGCACCTCCCTGTTTCCCAGTTTTGGGCTTTCAACTCACAGGCTGAGTATGCTTTCCTCCTGGGAAGGGGGTGTTCATCATCTGACATTTGTAAGCTGCCTACAGCTTCTGAGATGGATGTATCTATCCCCAACGCCAAACACAGAGACAACCATCACACAAATGAAGACAGGAGGTCAAGCAAGGGTTTGTCATATTTTAATGACATTGATCTTTGGTGTTTCCCTCGTTAGCACTCACACTCTCCCTGTACTTCCTCCACAAGCCTGCTAGGGATGGAGAGTTACAAACGAAAAGGAAAATCACATTTGAGACTAAAAACAAAGTATCAGAGCCTTGACTTCTCCACTAGAAACTACATGTACAAGGTCAAGATTTCACATGCAACACCTTACATCACAGACCCATACCTCACACCCTGGTCTGGAGCTGAAAGAGATTTCCTGCCCCCTGCCAAGGAGGTGCAGCTCAGTCCTGGCACCATGAAACCACTGGGGTGGCTCATTCATGTTAATATTGGCACAGCTTAGAACATCCTTGTGTGAACTGCTTCCTGACTAGAGGGCAGTAGCCCTTGTCCCTCTACCCATCTATACGGCATTTCTGCTTCGGTTCCTGCCAAGTCCTAAACTAACTCTAAAAAGGAAAGATCCCACCTGTGAGCATATCCTGAGCCATGTATGTTCTGGTGAAGCCCAGTTCTTCCCAGAAAAGACCACAGCATAGGCAGGACTGGTCTCAGAATACTATACTTGGAGGGGGGTGGGGGGGAGGAGCAGTGCTGTGCTATGGAGAGGGACTGTGGCCTGGAAGACTCCTCCACTCCAGCAACAGAGCTGGAGCATCACGTCTGGGTTTGCCCAGTACTGCCTGTTTCCAGAAGGATGCTGCAGGCCCCCTTCTCTTTCTTCACTCTACTGATCAGCTCCACGGGTATAAAAGGGCAGGAAACAAGAAAAGAAAAAGGCTTTACAAAGGATGACACACCAAGTTGCAGGGCTTAGCTCAGGGGATGCCACGGGGCTTCAAAATTCGGCTGATGTGCAGCAAGTATGGTTTGTATTCCTGTTAACTCTTCAGCAGTGGGAATGTTGGAAGTTAAGTATGCTTTCTTCCCCATGGCTTCCCTTGCAATTCTCATCCCTTCTCCCATCACCCAGGATAGAGAAGCCCTCTGAACCATCAGCATTCTATTAGAGCCACCCACCCCTACTCTTCCAGCTCCTGGCCAGCTGTGAGGTACAGGTCTCTGCTGAGCAGTACAAGGGTAGCACCAACACACAACTCAATCTCTACCTGTTCCGCGACTCCCCACTGGTGCTGTCATTACTATAGAAGTTGGTACTGTCAGGAAGATGGTTATTATTAGTTAGGTCACTGTATTCAATTGGTCCCTCGGTGTCCATGGAGGACTGGGCCTGCTCTGGCAGGTCCAGGTCACCAGCGCTTTGTCCTTCACTCCCGCTAGGGGCTGTCCGCAGGCTCAGGCCGTGCTCCGGCAGCTGCACAGACTCTGACAGGATCCGTCCCTCCAGCTCTGTGCCCAGCTGCTGAGAGGTGGACTGCTGCGCTGACGTGCCCTCAGCTCCGGTGGGCTCTGCGCCAGTCTGAGAGCTGCGGTGGATCCGGTGGCTCACAATGATGTTGTTGCCAAAGCCGCCCATGGACGCCATGGTGGTGCTCTGCTCCCGCTGAACCACGGCAGTCATGCCACCTTCTGCCATCAGCCTTTGAATCCTACTCAGGGCATCCTCCCCACTGGCCCCATATTCTGGACCTTCACCTGCAAAAGAAAGCAGAAGCAACTCTGGTGCACAAGGCAAACTACAACACAAAATAAAGCATGCTGAGTAGTTGCATCACGCAGTGTGCGCATGCTGGGACAGAAGATAGGTTTTATTCCACAGGGAGCCCAGTATTTTATTTCCATAACTTTCCACTTGCTTAAGTGTCAAACAAAGGCACCGAATTCTGTCAAGAGAATCTTGGCCACTTCCACAGGCAACCCTCACAGACTTGCGTGTCCAAGGCTTGGAAAAGCAGCTCTTATCTAGCCATAAAGACAGGTGAAAGGGTGGTAGACAAAGAGGCAGGATGCTTTATCACAGCTGTATAGACAATCCTGCCAGTCCCACGGGGACAGGAAGAGAAACCTCAGTTTGCACTGCAATAAAGCAAACATTTTACCATGGTGTTAAAGAACCCCATGGCTTTTCCGACTTCACCTGTTTGAGAAGTAGGCAGATGACACGATGGCAATGTCCCCAATGTCCGTCTAGGGAGGACATAAGAAGCTGGCCAACAGCAGACAGCAGCTACAGAACATGGTCTTCCACATCAGCTATGATCAAGTGTATCCTGCTCCCCTTGACTGATATCTTTCGAAGAATAAAAAAAAAAATCTCAAGACTTACAGCCTTTGTCTACTCTTATCTTCGAGCCTTCCCTTTAGAGTCAGGCTGTAATAAGCTCTGAGAGAACCACAGTCAGATACCTTGGTTGCTCAACATTACTTTAGAAGAACAAAATCTCACAAAAGAATTGTCCATGTAGGAGATTAAATCACCATGGCAGGGAAGTTCATCCCAGTTCGGTTTCCCAACATCCTCCTTTTGCTACAAATCCTACCCGGAGCATCTGGGGAGAACAATCTGTAATAATAAACTGCTAGAAACATTCCACAGTGGGATCTTGCTGATTCTTATTAAAGAAATAAATCTCACTCCCACCTCTATGAAGCTTTCACAGTGCTGATTTGAGGAGAAAGCCGTGAGCTCTCCTGGCACCAAGGAAATGAGCACAAATGTCAACAAGGCTAGATGCAGGGAGGAGTGAAAACACAATAAAAACCAGAATGCCACACTAACTAGGAAAACAAAAACACTTTGGGCTGTAGAGTTTAATATCTCTATCAATGATTCGGATGAGGGGATCAAGTGCACCCTTAGTAAGTTCGCTGATGACAGTAAGCTGGTTGGCAGTGTTGATCTCCTGGAGGGTAGAAAGGGTCTAAGGAGGGATCTGGACAGGCTGAATCATGGGCAAAGGCCAATTGCATGAGGTTCAGCAAGGCAAAGAGCCAGGTCCTGCCCTTGGATCACAACAACCCCGTGAGGCACTACAGGCTGGAGGAAGTGGGGCTGGAAAACTGCCCAGAAGAAATGGACTTGGGGGTGCTGGTCAACAGTGGCTGAACATGATCCAGCAGTGTTCAGGTGGCCAAGAAGGCCAATGGCATCCTGGCCTGGATCAGCAATAGTGTGGGCCAGCAGGACCAGAGCAGTGATTGTCCCTCTCAGCAACGGTGAGGCCACTCCTCAAATCCTGTGTCCAGTTTTGGGCCTCTCACTGTGAGAAGGACATTGAGGTGCTGGAGCACATCCAGAGAAGGTCAACGGAGCAGGGGAAAGCTCTGGAGCAAAAGTCATAGGAAAAGCAGCTGAGGGAGCTGGGGTTGTTTAGCCTGGAGAAAAGCAGGCTCAGGGGAGACCTTATCCCTCTCTATAGACCTTATCCTCTACAACTACCTGAAGGGAGGTTATAGCCAGGTAGCAGTCCATTTCTTCTCCCAGTTAACCAGCAACAGGATAAGAGGAAATGGCCTCAAGCTGCACCAGGGGAGGTTCAGGTTGGACATCAGGAAAAAGTTTTTCACTGAGAGGATGCTTACTCATTTTAACTGCCCAGGGAAGTGATGGAGTCACAATTCCTGGAACTGCTCAAGAAACTACTAGACATGGCACTTAGTGCTATGGTTTAGTTACATAATGGTGTTCAGTCAAAGACTGGACTTGACGATCTTGGAGGTGTTCTCCAACCTAAATGATTGTATGATCAGGTATCCAGCATGAGAGCTAAGATACTCATACTCAACGAAGTCCACACCATGCCACCGTAGAGACGTCATGCAGTCAGTCAGTGACAGCTTATTCCCTTTTTTCATGGGCTCGGTGGTACTTGCATCAAGCACTACCAGTGTCCCCCACCACAGGACACAGTTAATTTCATCCTCAAGTCTGCTTGACATACTGCCCTGCTGTAGAAATATCATGGACATTAAGGGCAAATTTAACTCTCACCAGTAGAGTAAGTCCCTTTCTGCTAGGAATGTAGTAAACCTGCTATATCCACTATACCTAGCCCCTTGATTAGAGCATCAGTGGGACCACAGAGACACCTGTAACCACATGAGAATCTGCAGCAGAGCCTTAGAGGAGAGAGCAAGAATACCCCCTGGACAGAGCCTGACCCACAACTCTAGCCGAGAAATCCTCTTCAGGATGCGGCTGATGTGTGAATTAGGATGTGGTTGATGCATGAACTAGGAACTTGACTGACCAGTACAAAGACTGAGGACAGAGGCAGCTATTATACTGGAAACTCCAGAGTGAAAAACATGAATGCCAAGGGATATTGAAGCACTAATCATGAGCAGAACTAAGTGGAAGGTTTGAGAAGCATGGTTTTGGATTCAGTCATCACTTCCTTCTGAGGGCATAGTCGTAAGCACTTCATTACCAACCATCTGGCCAGGCCAGAGAAGAAGCTTAAGAAAGCCAGGATTTGCAACCTGGTCTAGAGACATGCCAGACTGTCCTATCTACACAAGTCCTGAAACAGCAGGCACTGTGCTCTTGATAGATCACTTACTATAAACCAGTCCATTACAGAAGCACTGGAACAGCAGAACAGCAAGGACTCCCAGCCAGCCAATGCTCCTCGGCATTACAAACATGTGCTTCACCACAGCACCCCTTGCTCGTCCCTGCCCCTAAATTACCATATGCCATGGCTGAATTTCCAATTGAGGCATCTGCTTGCTCAGAAAACAGGCAAGGGCTGATGCCACAGCAGGAATCAGCAAGGCATGAGCCTTCAGATCACAAACACAGAGACACAGCAATGCTGGAAATTCCCAGCCCATCAAGAGCCAGAAGTGAGCCTCACCATTCAAGCAGCCAACAAACACCTCTGCTTTGGGGACTGTCCTCTCCTTTCCCTCTCTCGGGTTTCAGTGATGACTTTGGCTGACTAGTTCAGAGCAAAGCTTTGCTGTGCCATTTGCCTTGAGCTGAGCTACAGCACAGATTCACACACAGCCCGTTTCTACTGCCTGCTGACTCCCACACACATTCTTTCACCAGGCTGCCAATGCAGACTACATTAGTACTCAGAGCAAGTGAAATAAGATGACTTCCATTTGGTGAAGGTTCAGGGTGTGCACACAGGCACTTACCCAAAACAACAGCAATACTGTAAACCACACAGCTCGCTGCAGTGCTGTGCTCCTACAAAAGTTTTCTACTGTAACCAAAGTGACCTTTCCAGAGGTCCAAACTCCCATCTATTCCAAACACAGAACAAAACATTACTCTCGAGAGCAATTATCCCAAAGACCAAGGGGTTTCTGTCAATGCAGCTGACTGTCTCAAACATTTAACTAAATATTCCCTAGCTAATGCATCTGTTTTTAAAAGTCCTCTGCTATGTTACTCCAGCAAGACACAGAAAACTACTCAGGCAAAACATCTTGCAAACTTTTGATGGAGCTGGGCATAAGGCAGGGTATTTCCACTTCTAAATGAAGTGGACTCTGAAGTACTCATAGGGAGTACAAATTCTTTATCTCTGGGCACGGATGGCACACACCTGACGAAACGCAAAGTCCACAGAAGCAAGGATGAGATCAGACTCCCCTGTATCTGTGCAATATACTGACACCGCTCTTGAATTTTTTTTCTATTTTCAACATTCCTCTTTCTAAAACCAGCAGTAGTGAGGAGCCATGTTTGCAAACAAAGCTTCGAAATTAGAACTAACAGTAAGCACCGCAGAGCTATCTAAGTCTTCAGAGAACATGAAATAATAGCTCTGAGGTGTGAGCTGACCCACTAATTCAGATGCTCGAAGATAAAAATATCAGCATTTTTACATTAATTCACCCCTTGCATAAGAATAAAAAAGGGAGGGACACATCACAGTATAACCAGCTATGAATAACCACATCTCCCTTAACGCCACAAGAAATACTACTACTTACTTTTCTTTCCGACCAAGCCCAGAAACATGTTCACATTTCCTTTCTGAGGTAGTTAATCCAAACAACTCCATAAAACTCAGAAAAGACACAACTTTAACTTGTAAAAATTTTCTTAGTAATATCTCACCTTGGCTATTCCTATGAGTGAAACTTACTTTTGTAATGAGAGTTTAAAAGTAGCCCACATAATTTAATCCCAAGAGAGCCAAGTACTTGGAGTAGATCACGCTGTAAAGGCTTGCATAGTACATACTGCTAGAACCTAAGTCTATTTTTTAGGTAGTGTTTTTCAGAGGATTTTAAAGAGAAACCAAAATTTGCAGTTCTATAGGACATATGACGCAGATTTTACAGATGGACAGGCAGATGAAAGGCTAAGGGATCTACCCACGTTTTTACTTGGAGAATGAGAAGCAGATCTGGAACTGATCCCTGGTGTCCCAGTTCCCATTCTCACACTAATTGCACAAAAGTCACATCACATCTGACAACAGCATTGCAAGAACGTGTTCAGCTAACATAAAACAACATGTTTCTTCTTGTTAGCATTCATGAGGCTCGGCTGGGGATGGAATATTCCTGCCCAAGCAACCCCTCGACACGTGTTCCTAATGTCTCAGATTAAATAAGTTACATCACATGCAGGCATACTGATTGCTTCTAAGTGCTCCTTAGGCATCCTTAGGATGCTTTGCTTATATCAGGAAAGTTTTGCTTGCATGTGCTGTCTTTTCACTACCAATAGTTTGAACAGACTGAATCTCACAAACCTAAGCCTTCATTTTACAACCCTCTTCCCTCTCCAATGTATCTGCTGCAACCTCTGAAAGCAGCTGGAACTAATGGGAATTTGTACTGGCTGGTGATAGACACTTCAACCTAACAGGTTAAAAACTGTATATGGCATGACAGTAGTCAGTATGTTGCTCCCCCAAAGACAGGCGAAGTAGCAATCCACTGACAGCAAATATTCTGATGGCTACAATTTCAGTAACTCATAACATATGCCTACCTGCACAACAAGCACTGCACTAGCTACCTGAATTTTAAGCCCCAAAGACAATGCAGATGATAGGAAATGAGATGACAATTGCTTTTCAGTTATTTGTTGTTGGTTTTTTCTCTTTAACAACTGAATTACCTGAAAGATGTATTGATACACTCTCAACAGCCAGGGGACAGCATGGGCCCACTATCAAACAAGTGTCCTGCAGCTCTGCAGAGGTCTCTCTCCCTCAGCCTGCAGCAGCTTTGGCACAATTGCAGACCCTGGCAGTTACTGCCCCTTGCACTGTACTCCACAGATCCAATAGCCTGAACAAGTGGCAGCCACAGCCTGATCCAGTCTGGACCGGGAATTACACTTTCTAAAGGTTAAGGCTTTGGGCCATTAAATCTCATTAGGAATTTTTGTTGGGTTTTAAGTGAGATTCAATTTGCCAGCTGAATACAGATCCCACTCCCACCATGCCTGTCTATTTGCAAGGGAAAACATAGTATAACGCCCAACAGATTGTTTCTAATTAAGGGTGCCTCAAAGTTACAACTCTATCACTATTTCCACTATGTCTGTCAGCTTAAGAGAAAATAGGAGACAGCTCAAACACTGTTTTAAGCATTTCTTGGTACCTCTCCTAGTTTTCTCTCAACTCTAACTACCTTTGCTTTATGTGTGGCATGGGAGCAGAGTTCACAAGTCCGCTATTAACTGCTGCAAAACAGAAAGATTCAGACATTAGAAGGATTAACTTCTAATAAAATCATCATATTCTTACTCCTCCAAAGGAGGTAGAGAGATAATCAGAGCAGCAAAGTCCCCGCAGAGCTTTGCATGAGAAAAGGAAACTATTTATACCCGCACAGAGCTTAATTAGATTTCTGATGCAATTCTGCATACTTTTTTTTTTTTTTTTATACAGTAAGCATATATCTGCAAGAAATGCCCTGAGCCAGAATTCCCCACAACATCAGGGCTGACAGGACAGAGGACAGAAACCCACTCTCAGGATAGCATTAGCCATTTCTTTTTTAAACATACAAGGGTTTTTTTTTGGTTGGTCAGTCAGTTGGATTGGTTGGTTTGGGCTTTTTTGCCCCTCGTGGCAGGGTGATAACTAAACCACTTTCCTTTACATTACTCAGAATCACACTTGATTTATCCATTCTGCTGCTGATAATGCTGCTAAGCCTTTATATAGTGATTTCCATTTTCAAAGCCCCATAGCCCCATACAAAACACTAATTAATCTCCACAGCCCCTGGTGTGCTGTACTATGGGAGGATTTATTCCCATTTGGTAGATGATTAATAATTTGCCCTAGGTCACACCCCGAGTTACTAGTAGCACATTTCTTCTTTTTTTTTTTTTTCCTGCTTTTTTGCCCCTGACATCTAGATTATGCTATTAGGAAACAGTTTCCCTTACAATAGGCAGAGTTATGGTAGATACAATGGGCAAATCAGCCACCAGAAAAGTACCATAGTACCTAATCTTGCCTGCTGGAACACACTGGATATGCATCACAAGAGCTGATGATGCTGGGAAAAGAGCAGCCTTATCGTCACAAGCAGCCAGTGATGCTCACGTAATGTGAGGCACAAAGACTCAAATGAACCAGACCACTGCTGCCACAAGTACCTGGCTAGCCAGCTGAAGTGTTGGTAAAAGCAGAAGAAAACTTGTCTTTCTGCTTCATGTCAGATCTTTGTACTATTCTTCCATCATGGATTACTATGGATTTTTTTGATCCTTCATGCTCCTGACCATTACTGTCTTTACAGTTCCCTGTTTCAAGTTACTCTTGAGTCCCTAGATAGGAATTTCCATCGAGGATGCAACTGGCATAGGAACTCAGCAACAACAGGGTAAAACGTCTTGGCTCATCTCTGGTGCACGTGTTTAAACTGCAAAAACTCCTTGGTTCTACAGGCCCTTATACAGCTGGCAGGAGTGTGACAGCTCATTTTGCAGGTGTGGCCATTTGCAAGAGGACATGCAGTAAGTCAATGTCTCAGATGGAAATTGCACCAGATGTGGAACTTGCCACTCTTTTCCAAGCAAGAAAGGGAAATGAAGAGAAGTACCTGTCCTAGGCTTGTTATTTACACTCCTTTTCTTCCAAATGTTACATGTTTTGCTTCTTTGTAGAGATATCCTGCCCAAGGCACTGGTAAAGAACAGCCCTTTCCCCATCTCATTAACAGTCTAGTTAAAACCCATGATCTAGATCTGGAAACTGAGAGGTTAGAAAGAACAAGATAAAGAAACTGTCAGATGATTGCAGAACAGCAGGAGAAAGAAGCAGTGTTGGAGAACTCTCCTGGTTTAACAGACTCCCAAAGCCTGCAGCATCAGCCATCATGGCCTTGATGCAAGAAGGTCCCACACTGTACCCTGTTCTCAGTCTGGGTACCACATTCAGTGGAAGAACCAGTTCCCATGAGTTCAGCATTTGTCCAAACAGTCTGTGTTCCAGTCTTATTCACACGCCCTCAATTGTACTAACCTTCCAGAGAGGTTAATCTCAGCTCTGCTGAGATAAGCACACGGAAACCCCAGCGGGCAGGAATTTCCCACTTAGCTTTGTACAGAAGAGCTGAGATCAGAGAAACACAAAGCCGCATCACACATGCTGGATACTGCACAGCAGAAACTGTGGAAGAGTCACATACCAAAAAGTAACCTCCAGAGTGACAAAGAACAAGCAGGCGTACAGGCCCAAACAGGCATGTTGTGGGCTGCTTCCCCAAGCCAAGCAGTTTCATCATGAACCAACAACTTCAAAACTGTCTCCTTGATTTTCTCTTGTCTT
The DNA here is from genome assembly GCA_013397755.1 of Cnemophilus loriae. Lineage (NCBI taxonomy): Eukaryota > Metazoa > Chordata > Aves > Passeriformes > Corvidae > Cnemophilus > Cnemophilus loriae. The sequence goes on along the minus strand of VZTF01006490.1, from coordinate 834,547 downwards.
TCCTATGTGTATACTGCCTAACCCCTACCTAGCAAAGCCTTCAGAGTTGAATTAAAGCACAATGCTACAGTATTGAGACAAGAAGCCTGAATAAAATCAACATGCTTTCAACAGATTAGTGACTTTATCACTATACAGGAATTGCACAGTAGCTGTTTCCAGCTCCTTACATGTTAGTAAGTTTTCCTGGACTGCTAACCACTAGAGACACTTTTGTATAGCTGAGCTGGGCGCTCATCAAGTACTTCATCAATCAAACTAAACTGAATCCTCAAAGCTTCTTTGAGAGAAGTGATTTACAGTATTTTATTTTGTATCCAAACGCTGAGCTTGTGAAGCCTGCAGACTTTTTGCGGAAGTTGGAGGACCAAGCTAAACTCTAACACAGAGGCAGAAAGGATAACTCTCAGCAGCTTGCAGCCGTACTGATGGTTAGGAATTCAGGAGATGTCTGATGAATTAAGGCAATACAGTTGATTCTACAAAGACACAATGATCTAGAGAATTAATTTTCCTTCCTCAAAGCATGTAAAAAAGACAACTTTTCTATTCATATGGCCAGAGATTCACTCTCCTGATCATCTACGCCTGGCTATAGGCAAATTAGGCTGGAGAAATCTTTGTTGAAGAGATAAAAGGAGTGTCTAAATGCACTGACAGGATGTGGAACATATGTGGAAACTCCTAAACCACCAGGTAAGCTCTGTCAGATAAGCCATTGATTGATCTCCTACCTTCACCAGGCCCTGCAGAGGCGGATTCCTGCTCCTGTACCTCCCTCTCTGTCTGAGTCTCGGCATTCTGCAGCTGAGGCGCCAAGGTCTGGGTACCCTGTGATGTCACAGAGGTGGGGGGATTTCGGGGTTGTAGGCCTATGGCATTCATCAGGCCCATGTCCCTGTCTGTCCTCCATGTGGCTCTGCTGGTTCTGAAAAGAGAGAAAAACAAGTAAGACCAGGATCATTGGAGGCAACATGCCCAAGTAAGACTGAAACATGAATGTGAGGCTCTTCCTGCCTCCACTCCAACCAGGCACCTACTTGCCACTATGAGGATGGGGACGAAAGGAATTGTGACCTGCACTTATTTACACACTGGTCTCTTGAGTTTTAAGCCAAAGGAGTTTTAGAGTCCACTCACCCTTCCACAGAAGCAGCATGTCTTACAGGCGCAGAGACATTTCCCTGCAGCATCATTAAGCCTGCAGAACAACTGTCTTGGAGTCACTGCATTGAGGAGGCAACACAACGTGCACTGCAGAAGCACGAACACACAGAACCTCCTGCACAGCAGGGCAGTTTTGACTCCCATGGATGTATCCTGTATCCTTCCCCTCCTCTGGACTTCCTAGTTTGTCAGCGTCACATATGAATGCACTCCGGCAGGCATTTCTGCCCATTCCAGTCAGACAAGAGAAAACCTCTGTTCTCAAAAGCAAACAACAGGAACCACCTCAAGGCTCATTAGCTTCTCAGACTCGAACAGCTGAAGTGTACGATGCTACAGCTGAATCTTGACAATGCCGCAACGCTCTTTTTTAAACTGACCTCTGTCTCTAAGTGCTGGGAATGGTAAAGAGATTCAAGGAAAGACTGCCTCATTCACAACCTCTTTTTTCATACAGCTTTGAAACCTGCTACACTTTTTTTGCTCTCTGAGCTAGTTCATTCTGACCAGTATTTCTGCCTTCAAGCTGCCATTATACCAGACTGAGTACGTACTGTCAAAAACTTAAGTAGTGGCAATATCCACTCATACAGCAGAGTGAAGAATCTCTACTGCTTGTTTTTCACCCACAATCAGACCAAGGCTGTAGGACAGCCCAGACATTCACCCTGTAAACAAGCTCACAACGTCCTTGGGATGCTGAAGCTCGTAATTCAGAAACACAACTATCATCCTCTTGCTGAGAACAGCTGGCTTACAGAGAAGTACTTGTCACCATGGCAAGAAGCAATGGACTGCAGCATCACCCTCGTGTTTAGAACAACATATGCATCACTGGACAGACTGGACAGACTGAAACAGCCAATGGGGCCATCAAGGGATTTAGCTTTATTTTTAGAGTTTATTGCTGAGAAACAACTGTCCCATGCCCAGCAATTAAGAAGATGAAAATCAGTCAGCAGGTCGGCACCACAGATTTGCCCTTTTCTCTGTGAACTCCCTTGTTCTTCAGTTACCCTCCAAAGGCCATTTGCTTTACATGGTGTTTTTGATACATCAAGCCCCACATGTTCCTCCCACAGCTGTTACTGGGGCCCTGAATGACACATGTACTTTACTATCACTGGCACTTTTGGGCACTGAATGTCACTTGCTGGAAGAAGGCCAGGTGACCCAACTAGGCAATGTCAAACGTGGAGAAAATTGCATATTTAAAGCTGCCAGTGGTAAGGGAACAAAGAAGTGATGTTGTCAGATGTAACAAAAACAGCAGAAAGGGTCAAGTCTCTCTAATCCAACACCCAGGAGACTCACCCAGGCCGCTCAGTATTCCTGCTGCTGGAATGCACAGTGAAGACATTCTCATTCAGCTGGTCCCAGTGGTACTCAACTCCAGAGTTTAAGGCCCTTAAAATGCCAAAGAAGGAAAAAATATTAGCATGACAGGACACAATTCAAGCCAGCACACATTACATCCCCACAACATGAAGAACCGTGTTGATTCCTGCCCTGCAGAAACTGCGGATCCAGCTCAGTTCACATTTCCGTTAATAGGGCTCATCACCATAAACCACCTTGCAAACATAGAGTGCTGTATTACCAGATTGCTCTGGAATATTCCATTCATTTCAATTCAGTATTAGCACCAAGACACAGCAACAGGAGCAGAGAGATTTTCAGGAAATGAAGACATACAACTGCGTGTATAAAATCAGGTTACCCTAACTCCAAGTGACTAAACAAAGAATTGGAATGGAAAGGCCAATTCTCCCTGTGGTGTCTGCAAGCACTTCCTGCACTAGGTAATGCTCAGTAAGACACTGCTCTTATTCAACATTTAATTTCTTTGCAAATGGTTCTTATTCTAGCTATAAATAATCTTTATACATCCCTCTCACTGACAGCCACTGTGGAGCAAGGACAGATGTAAAGGTTATTTTAACAAGTTTCCACAGAAGAGCTTGTACTGCATCAACAGCATATGTGTCTGAAAAGTCTAAACTTGAATTTTACATCTATTGCTACTAAGTATAATGGAACAGCCAACGCTCTGGAGACCTTTCACAGAGCATTTCTCCAAAAGATACACCAAGTCAGGGCATACTACTTACAGGAACAGACAAGGTTAACAACCATTGCTGAAGACTGCAGACAATCACAGAAACTAAACCACCATAATGCTGTAAGTACACATCCCACCAAGAAGAGGGTGAGAGTGAATCCAGCTTACTCTGTGCCATACGGAGATGTCAGAGGATGGGCACTCACTACGCAGTCCAAGGCAGCATGGAGATCTCACACCTACTGCTGTGGTCCACCTTCAGAAGCACTCTGGGCTGTATTACCATGGAAGGCACTTCCTGTACAGTGTTTTGCCACACCATGCTGACAGCTCATGTGAGCTGGCCCGGGAGTTTTGAAATGGTGCTGTGTACCACCACATGGCTGCTAGACTGCACACACCTGACGGTGCTGGGTGGAGAGTTAGCAGTGCTGTGCAGTGGTCACAGCAAGGCAGGTGGGGGGGGAAAAAAGCCAAACCAAAAAAAAAAGTCCTGTGTAGACAGAAGGGAACTGTGTCTGAAGAACTGGACTTCTATCACCCTGCAGACAGTCTTAGAACTGGGGGTAGTCCCATAACCTGAAGGAAGGATCACTAGCTGGTTATGGCTCATGCACAAACGAGATGTTTTATGTACATATAAAAACTGTTGTCCCCCTAAAGAGACGCCTCAGCAAAACTGGCAAGAACCCCACCTTAGAGGATGCTGCAGGTCAGACATGCTGCAATAGGAAAGCAGTGTGTGCTGGAGGCCTGGGGCCTGGCTGCCAGAGTGACAGCACCCCAGGTTAGGACCCAGGGTGAGAGATGAACAAAATTAGGTCAACAAAATCACACATGGAGTCTACAGAAAGTAACCAGCCATTGTTTTTTTATTTTTTGTGCTGAGCTAGTCCTGAGCTGCATTATACCCCATGAAAGCAGCTGCCAGTGAGATGCTGATTTACAAAGGTTTCTGAGTTTACTGACAGATGGTAACTTGTCACTAAAACTGTGCCAGTCCCTCTGGCTGCTCCATCCCTTGCCTAATATACTGGCTGAGGCTTAGCTGTCACACTTTGCTGTCTGCTAAACAGCACAGTCCCTAGGCAAGAGAGACTTTCTGACCTCGTAGCCAAAATTTCCATAAAAAGTCTAGTGTGCTTGGTATCTACAGCTATTACACAACAGAGCTAAGCTGACCTGTGCTCTTCTGCCTCTTCTTCCACATGTCTTCATGCTTCCCAAAAAACAGGCACGGTCCCCCACAGCTACAAACATGGTTGGTATCTCTTGCCAATGTGTACCCTACTTGTCTTTGCCAGTTTGCCAGCTCCCAAGACAAGAAACCAGAAGACCACAAAGCTTCCCCCACGCCAAGATGGGAGCTGACAATACCGTATTTCCTCTCTTACCTCAAACACTGTGTTCCTCTACTGCACAGAAAGTCCAGCTCTCGCACACACACTTCTTTGACTGGATCCATTTCACTTCTACAAAAGCACTATGGTACCAAGCTGACATGCAGTATGCCAGATGAAAAGCTCCTGACCATGCTCCCACCTTTTCTGCAGAGTCTCACTACTGTACAGTCGGGTTGTTGGACAGCAAAGTCCATTCTAACTCCATGCTGTCAGCTTGCACATGGTGAAATCAACAGGCATTCCATTTAATGTGTAACTTTTCATATTGGTTTTAAACACTGCCGTTTATCAACTGAGCTTCACTGCCAGGGTCCTATTAGCTACTTCTTTACTGCCAGAGAATCAAGGGCTTTGCCTTCCTTCCCTAGAAGGAGGACCTGCAGCAGATGGTGCCACTGCTCCAGCTGCTGACTTTGGGAACACTGATAAACAGGCTTAAGCCAAGGTTACTACACTTGGCCACGATGGGAATTCAACAGTCTCAGCAGCACTTTAACTTGGCTTTTTAGTTTGTTCTAAGTGTGTCTCCCTGCTGGGCAAAAGAAGTGGCTCAGAATAAACAGCTGGCACTCCCTGCAGCAGCAAGCATCTTCATTGCTACCCTTCAGCAGTCTCTTCCTTTGGCCAGCTACGCAACTTATCCTCTCCCAACTCTACCTCTTGCAAAAGACTTCAAGCCATAAGGCTCTCAGCACCATCTTTGTCCTCTTTTGTATGCATCTGTGTATCTCTAACCTGGAACCCACACTGGTCTCTTCACAGCCCTAAGATCAATATCAAGATTGCTCCTGATTAGGTTTTCCAGCCTTCAGATGATTGATTGAGCCTACAGAAGAGATGTTTCAGACTGTACCAAGATACAGTGAGGAGAGCATACACCTGAACTTCACAGAGGGCACTGGTTGGGCACTACCTTTTATATGAAGATCATAATTTCTCTTCTTAACAAATCAAAATTTCATCAAAGAAATACTGCTATTGTGTGGGCTAAATGTCCATTTTAACACCATGCTTGCATTAGAAACTTGATCACATAATCACACCTTAAACCAACTTCAGTACACAATAAGATGTGTGTGATAACCACAATTACATTGGTTTAAATCAGATTTTCAATTAAGCTTAAGACTTGCTCTGGTTTAGCCACACCTATTTAAAATAGTGCAATCTCCCTTTTCAGAAAGCCTAAAGGTTTTTTAGCTCCCATTGCAAAATACTGCTTGAATTTTGTAAATGAGCAGCCTTTCACAGTACGTTTCCCAGGAGATTTGCAAATCAAGGCCTGACAATTCATTCCAAAGAAGCAGAGCTTACACTGGAGAAATGAGTACTTTTCAGGTAATGTAAGCATTTAACTTTTGCTTCATCAAACTCTAGACATGGAAATGCTAGAAGCACTTTACATTTTTCAAGGCATAAGGTAGAAGCTCTGTGTAGCATGGAACATGTTGCCACTTGGATGTGGATGCAGTAAGGAGGACATTTGTTGCCCAGGGCTTTAGGGTGAAAAATTGCAATTCTCCACACTGTGTCAGTCATGGACAGTGAAGTCCACTTAGTCAAGTTCTTACTTTCTTCCCTTTTATGGCTGTCACTAAGCTCTCTAAGTCTTCCCTGGAAATTTCCATTAGCTTTGTTATATACAGAGCTGCTCACAGCCTGGATTTCCCAGCAGGGATCTGTTCTAAGATGGACTTTTCCTTCACGCTTGTGTCCAGCTCACATTATTAACGAGCTTGGAGAGGATGAAGGGCATGGACTTGCAGGCTTTGCTGAAAGTCAAATAAGGATTCAGAGTGGAGCCTGTTAAGTACCAAGAGCCAACAACTTAGCAAGCCTCTCCCTCTATATGAAGGTATTACCTACATAGCTCAGTTATGTCCCCAGGAAGAAACTAGGACCAAGTACTAGGAATTAATGACAACATTATTAACAAATGACAAGAAAGCTGAAATACAATTTACTGCATTTGTTTAATCAGTATTTGAAGGGTAAATTGACAAAGCACAGGTCAGCACAAACGGACTTGGACATCTGGGTAACCCCCTCAGCTGGCATATCCAAAACTGGGACTTGAAGAGGAGGAGGGATTAGGACGAAAATTCCCCAACTCTACCATAACAATACAGTTCACATGACAGCAAGACAAAATGACCCATAATTTGCAAGTAGCGTATGCATGTCCAGGAAGGCATAAATAGCACTTACTACCTTTTCACTTAAATCATCCCCTGATGATTTAGTGAAATCTGCAAAAGGCAGCAGCAATGATCAAATGCCCTGCTCTCCTCCTTCAAAACCTGCCACATGGAAAGGCCCGACAGCAGCCCACTTGTTTGCTATAGTACCGAAGTGAATTTTGATTACGACATTGCTGCCTGCAATCCGATCTAAAAGTATCAGCACAACCTCATTACCAGAATGAAGACTGTGGCAAGCCCAACACAGAAAGGAAGCTGCACAATGATGCCATGAAATGCACCTGATTTTCATGCTGCCAAGTTTGCTTTCTCCACAAAAAAAATTACTCCTTAAAGCTGATTTCTCAAATATACTGTCCATTCAAGATCACTAAATGCAAGCATACAAAACCAGATTAGTTTACAAAGGATTTGAAAGGATTTCTTCCCTCTGTGCAAACTTGTTATTCTTAAGCCATTCAAACTGTATCAAGGAAATAGTGAGCTACAAAAGAGAGGAAGGTGACTGTGCTAAGGAATCTGTTGTCCTGATTTGAGAAAGAAGAAGCAGCACGCAGTATCTCGTGCAGTGCAATGCAATGCTGGCCGGATTCCAGATGCATCCTTGTCAGCAGCTCATTATCTCTTCTGCCAGCGTGGTGATGATCAGCACAGCAAGCCCATCCCTAGCTCCCATGATTAGCTAGGCAACGGTATTGTTAGTACAAGGCGAAGTTTGGCACTCCCAGCAGCTGCCTGGATAGGAAAACAATAATTTCTAACGCCCTACTTCATAAATATTTAGCTTTCTGTGCAGGCGATGAACCACGTGCAGAGACAAATCCAAGTGAAAATTGGCTGCAGTGCAAACTGTATGGAACTAGCAAACGGAATTTCTGGAGTAATTCTGCAGGGCAGTAATTCCTTTTGACCAAGAACAGGCGGCAGCTTCATTGGCACCAGCCTATTTGTAACTAGCCAGGGGAAGAGCACGAGATCGAGTACAGAAATTCACAGAACACAAGATCTGCAGTTTATGATCGACAACCACAGATATTTAAATGACGTATGACATCATCCTGTTCATAACATTGAGATGAATGATGCATCTAAGAGCAGCCTCATTTTTACTTCTCACACTGATACAACCCACTAATTTTCCAGAATCCTGCAAGTTTTGCCTGCGTGAAAACCAGCAACCACGCAGAAACATATCCTGACACCTATCTGAATTGTCCAAGGTGCTGCAGAAGCAGGACAGCAAGCAGCTTGGTGCAGCTGGTAGCTGTGTGCCTGCTTCAGGGAGTGGGCCAACTCAACTTGGAACACTTTGTGAGATGACTGGTCCTGTTCCTTTGATTGTGCAGTCCTGCCAGTGAGGTTAAATGCTGGGATTTTTGATGATGCTGTATTCAAATTCACATCATTTATATGAGGTCAGCCTTATAACACTGGTGGCACCAGTAGCTAATTTATTAGCTCTTCTACCTCAACAATGTGAACACACCCAAGTTTGTTCTGCCTTCCACTGGGCACCTAAGGCTGGATCCAACTCACAATCTTGTGGCCAGTGGATAAGATTTAGATAGAAGGCACACCCATAACCGCCAACTTCCCTGAGCAAAATTTGGTATCTCAGCTAATGAAGAGAGTCATCAGTCAGCTAAGCTGGCAGATACCTCAGAGAGAAAGAAGAGGGAGTGAAAGAAAACAGAGATTAATACAATAAAGAACCCAAAGAGAATAGTTTCTTCTGATCCACAGGACCACGACAGCTAAAAACCAAGTGAGTTCCAGGAGTCAGCATTTGCAACCTACCTACAGATTGCATGTAGAAGATAAGTAAACTCATAAAATGAGTTGAAATGGATGACACACCACCAGAAAGCATTAAGAGGAATTTGTCTTATATTCCATGGGAGAAGTCTTCAATTAAGAATCAGTCTTCCGACACATTCAACAGGAGTAACAAATGGAAATTAAGCACCAAGACAAAGAGTAGAAAGAAGAGAGTTTAGTATGAGAGTGTGGTTGTTTTATTATCTTGGGACCCAAATACAAATATTGAGGTTCAGAGCACTGCCCTCAAGGAACGCAAGGCTGCACAGCAAAACCTGTGCTGAGAATAAGGACAAGAAAAGTCCCTCTCAGACAGCCATCATTCTTTTGCAAGAACAACACAACAGTTTTTAAAAGCGATTTTCCCACAATTTTTTTACAGTACTGTCATGTAAACACACTGTGTTTACACACAGAGTGACACAGGAAGTTGTAACTTGTATCATGTTTATGAGAAAAACAGCACAGCACCCAGGCCAAATAGCCTGGAATAAACAAGACAGAAAGAGACCAAATAAGAATTTCCTGAATTTTCACTGATTTTCTTTTCACTAAATCTTGCCAGTATACCATGGTATCCTTTGCTATGTGGCTCCAACTACACCAAGCACCAGGTAGGGACCCCTCTGGAAGGTAAATAACAGATTCCAGAATACACAGCTTAAAGGTCTTCAAACAAGCACAATGCAGCTTGATATTATCATACACCTAGCTCTAAAGATGTATAACTTCCTTAAGTCCTCTAAAAACCTAAAAGCTTGTTAATTGCCTAAAGTGATTACGGGCAGACTATACTCCAGATAAGCTTTGAACCCTCAGAATATCTTAAGCAATGTATGATCTATCGGCTCTTCCAGTGGCTTAGACAATTTAGGATGTTAGGAGTCTTTGGGGGAGTACAAATTGCTTAAGCCTTTTAAGGCCTAAAAACATCTTAAACTGCTACAAGTGTTCAGAGCCAAAGTCACTCTTTAGTTATATCTGCATTTTCATTACTGTTTTAGCAGAAACTAACATTGATGAAGTAGGCTTGTTTTGTAGATATTACACCAGCAAACTAAACCAGGAAAATGCAGCTAGAATGGGAGAAAGCAACCTCAAAATAAATGTTTAAAATTAGCAGGCATAGCAAATGCTTATTTTTAATACAACATTGGAATGTGCACACACAAAGCTCCCAAGCTCCAGAACCAAGATCTTGGTTTGGTCTAATCTCAATGAGATCCACAGTGCAAGTCAAGTTTTATATTTTTAATCTTCAGCAGCTTTTAAATTAGCCAACTGAAAAGTATTCTGTTTAGCATACAGGGGGAACCTCCTCCAAAAAAAAAGGAAAAAAAGAAGAAAAATTAAGAACCCCAAATCCCCAATTATTACTCCAATTACTCACAGTTTGTAGATATTGAGTTAAGACCATTTGCAGAAGGATTTAAAATAGGGAAAGAAAATGAACACAAAATTTGGTTGTTTTATTTGCTAGCTGGATTCATTAGCACAGTCCTGCTGGAAAAAACAGGCATAAGGGACACCAAATAAAACTCCATAAATAATATGCATTAAAGACTGGAAAATTAAAGAAAATCTTATTGGAAAGCCAAGGAAGTAAACAAGTGAACAAGGAAGGTCTAGTATAGATCTGTGAAGAAAAGAAAGGTTATAAAAATCCAGGAGAACTCATGCTGCAAGAGACGGAAAAGACATTCTAAAAATAAACATGAGGAAAATGGTATTAGAATGAAAAAACATCTATTCATTTGTGAGGCTAACAACAAAAATCAATGAGGTTTCAAAGTGGACAAGATATTGAACTCTCTTCTCTGAAGTCTCCACTTACAAAATATCCAAGGGTACTTGTGTAATTAGGGAGTAAGAAATATGCCAGACATAGCAGCTAGTTGCACTCATTTAGAATTTTTTTTTAAAAGTTAACTTTTTTGAGTCATTTGCACCTGTTTTTTAATACATTACAAAAAAAATGAGTAAATTACAAAAGGGCAAAAAAGTCAACTTAGCAGCATTCTTCAAAAAGAAAGCCATTCTTGAAACTGACTATTATTGTCTTCTAAGTGTAACTTTTATCCTTAAAGAGAGTAATATAACAAATAGAAAAGAGAAGATATATTGAAACAATGAAAGAGTGAGCCACATGCAGTAGGCAGTAAGTAAAATAATTGCTTGCATGAAATTTAACTGCTTTTGAAGATAGAATTAGAAAAAAGTACAGGAAGAAAAGGTGGCAGGTATGATCTGAATAGATATAAGTGAAGCATTTGGTAACTGTTTTTACAGCACATGGCTATGCTCTTACAAAGAGTGATACTCCAACTGGGAACTGGTTAGGACCTGCAGAAGGCCAGTGACGTAGTACATAAACTGGTAAATATCAGGCTATGGTTCCTCAACACAAGAGCTCAAGTTCCTTTTCTCATGGTGGAAAATAAATGTCACTAAGTAGTCAGTGCTACAACATATCTTGAAGAATTGGGTGAGGGAAATGAACTTGCTAATAACTGAAGACTTAAAGCAGCTCTCAAAATTTATCTTTAGGAATCATAGACATATTAAGTGGAATTTTATGAGGGCAACTTTCACTTAATGCCATCAGTCATCCTGGATATCCCACTCACATACAAAAAAGGAAATAGAATAAAAAACTGTATCAGAATGGAAATACTGTTTCAAGCCTCCACATTAGCACTCTACCGCTGCAACTGCAATGACCAAGTCTCTTGGCACTGAGGTTACCTAGGCTTCCCTGCACAATTTGGAAATAATTCATTTAGTTTGTTTCTTAAATGCGTGAATAACAAAATCCAAATGTAATCTTTCAGGATGCATCTATAGTGCAAAATTGGCCATCTTCCCTCCTTTTCAGTCCTTTTATCAATCAAAAGCATATTTTATCCTCATTTAGACAATTCAATGTATCTTGTGGTTAACAGACAGCAGAAGTCCAGGACATGCATTCATTTCCTTGTTAAAGACCCCGTGCAGATGCTGCCTTTCAAAAGGCAATTTGCAGTGAGGACTCAGACATAAACAGTATCTCCAGCTACCCTAGTTAACAGTTGTGAGAACATTCCCTAGGCAGGGTTGCCAACATCCCTTGGTTACACACGAAAGAAGACAGCTCCTCCTTCTGTCTCCTTGTTTACTCCATCTTCCAGAAGCTATCCTTAAGAGGCAAAGCATGTAGCTTATGCTGCTGGGGGCATCATGGCAGGAGGTTGCAGAGCCTGAGGAATGGAGCCAGCCAGCGGCAAGACATGACAGGCAGCTGCATAGATTACCATCTCTTTACCAATGCTGATAACTAGATGTAGACACATTGTCCCCATCAGTAGATGAGAGGATATGCCATTGTCAGAGAAAAAAAAAAAAGATTGGCACAGACAAATAAATGCAATGATCGCTTGCAAAGCACAAGAATTTATTGTTAAGAGAATTTTCCTGGAATAATTTCACGTTAGAGGCAGATCTCACCACAAAGAATTAAAATATGCACACAGAACAGCACTGAATCAGTTTGAAACTCTCCACACCTACTTCCCAATGAGAGAAATCTAAGGGATGCTGCCTCTGAACCAGACGCATCTTCAAGGATATATGAATTCCATTACCAGAGGCTCTGACTGCTGAAGAAATCCTTCCCCTCTTGTGGATGTGTGCATTACAAAGCTAGCCTTAGACAAGGTGCTTCAAGAGCTTGGTTTTGAAGTTCTCAGAATAGTGAGGTTTCTGGAATAGTATTTGCAAAAGCATGTGAGCACTGAGCCCTTCCAGAACCTGCTCCTAAGCACAGAGGAGAGGACACTCAAGATGAAACAACAAACAATTGATATCTGAATCCCCTGCCTTTCTCCCATGGCGGTCCTCCACAAGCAAAACCAGCAAATGGCAACACACAGTCTGCTCCTCACTACTATTGGTCTCACCTGTTTATATTTCACAAGACAGTTCATGCTTGAGACGCCCCACCAAGGATGTTTCTGAAGGGGAAAGCTCTTGTTGGGATGTGACAGAATAGGAAAGGTTATGAGCATTAAGAATCAAATGCTTTTTTAATTCAGTAGAGGTGTTTCTACCATATAAGACAGACACCGAGGATTTCATTCCATGTTGCAAACTCAAAGATTCAGAAACTGAATCAAACCTTGAAGTATGCAGAGTCAAGAAAGATGTACAAAACTTTACTGAAGATTATTACTGGTCACAGTTACAAAGGATGTCAGCATGTAGCAAGGGAAAAACATTCTTGGGGAGGCTTAAAAAGCACTAGCAGCCATGCAGAAAAGTGAGTGTGCAGCAGGACAGCTGAGGAGTGGGGGGAATTCACACTGTTCTGTATCACTTCCCGTGGCAGACCTCCAGGCCACAGTTGAGTAGTACACAGTAGTTCACTTCACTTCCTAAATGGAGCACTCTGCCTCACGTGGTATGCCTACAGGGATTCCTGTTTATATGTGACATGGCTCTTCCACTGAATATGACTGTTTTCAGTTTAGTGTCTTGATTTAGCTGAGTGGTGCCCACCCTTGAAAACATGTCAGCCTCAGAGCCTTTCAATACCACACTTCTGGACTGAACACAAATTCATCTTAAATCCAAAAAGCACAGATTACCAGGTGTTAATGGGAAGCCATGTGCAAGCAGACAGCAGACTTGTGATCTAATGTGTATGCAAGTGTACCAGTTTGCAACCATGACGAGAGTGAACTACAAGACCCTCGGAAAAGAAAAAGGCTGTCACAATCTTATAAAGACTGCAACCTGTTTCCAAGCCACATCTGAGCCAACACTCTCTTATCAGCAGGATTTGCCTGTGAACTACAGACCTGAGTTGTCTTGCTCCAGCTCCAAGATCAGACTTGCGAAAAGTAAATAGTTTCTCTTGTTGGTCACTTGCAGAGGAAGTTATTTCTAAAAGCTGGGTTCCTGTCGCACATGAACCCAGTCCCCTGGGTTCTTTCGCATAGACCATTCCTCAAAGACTTAGATTCAGAGGGAAAAGCACACAAAGTTTTTAACAGGTTATACAGACCTCCTCTCACCTCCCTAGAGCACAACAGCTCTGAGCCAACTTGTCAACACCTGTTAAGATGGGAACCTTGGGTTTAAAATACCAAAACCTGCTCAGCAGTTCAGTCTCACCCTCAGTCACAAGTATTTAAGTCATACATTTGTCTCTGCAAGCCAAGCTGCATTTCCAAACAGCTGAGTCCTTTGCATCCACCCAAACAACCCACAGGCTATTGCAGAAATCACCTGGTTGCCACTTTTCTCTAGTTTGCAGTCATGACCTAGTCATAGTCAATTCGTGTCTCTTTGCTCTCTAATAAAATGCATATATATATATTTATGTATCTCGTTCCAAACTGCTAGCCCCATTATCCCAGTATCGAAACAGCCAGGTGGCAATATTCTCACCTGGATGACAGCTGAAATATTTTCATTTATATAGGTGTTGGAATAGTCAGACATGGATTCACCAAAAGTAAATCACACTTAGCCAACCTGATTGCCTTCTACAATGGGAATACTGGTTGGATAGATGAGGGAAGAGCAGTTGATGTTGTCTACCTTGACTTTAGCAAGCCTTGTAACACTGTCTCCCATGATATCCTCATAGGCAAACTCAGGACGTGCAGGCTGGATGCGAGGACGGAGAGGTGGATCAAGGTGGCTGAATGACAGGTCTCAGAGGGTCATGATCAGTGGAATGGCGTCCAGTTGGAAGCCTGTAACCAGTGGTGTCCCCTAAGGGTTAATACCAGGCCCAGTAATGTTTAATTTATTCATCAATGACTTGGATGAAGGGGTAGATGCCTCCTCAGCAAGTTCACTGATGACACAAAGCTGGGATGGCCGATATCCCCGAGTGCTGCGCTGCCATTCAGAAGGACCTTGACAGGAACGAGAGATAGGCAGAGAGGAACCAACTGAAATTCAAAAAAGGCATGTGCAGGTCCTGAACCCGGGAAACTGCACCAGCACAGGCTGGGGGCTGATCAGCTGGAAAGCAGCTCTGTGGAGAAGCACATGAGGGTCCCAGTGGACAAACTGTCCATGAGCCAGCAGTGCCCTTGTGGCCAAGAAGGCCAATGGTATCCTGGGGTGTACTAGGAAGAGCTTTAACAGCTCTTTGACAGATCAAGAGAGGTGACCCTGCCCCTCTACCCAGCCCTGGTGAGGCCAAATCTGGAGCACTGTGTCCAGTTCTGGACTTCTAAGGACAAGAGAGACATGAAGCTCCTGGAGCAGGTCCAGTGGAGGGCTAAATTGATGATTAGGAGACTGAAGAGAGAGTGTCAAGAGGATGGAGCCAGGCTCTTCTTGACAGTGCTGAGCAACAGGCCAAGAAGCAATGGGCAGAAACTGGAACATAAAGTTCCACCAAAACATGAGGAAGGACTTCTTTACTGTCCAGGTGACTGAGCACCGGAACCGGTTGCTCAGAGAGATTTCACAGACTCCTTCCCAGGAGATATTAAAAAGCCATTTGGTCACTATCCTGAGTTATGTGCTCTAAGGGATGCTGCTCAACCAGAGGTTGGACTAGATGGTTTCCAATGGTCCCTTTCAACCTTGACCATTCTGTGATATACACTTAAATATTTCTCTCTTCTTGGATATTTATGGAAGGCTATATAACCCCCTCCTTATCTTTCCTTTTCAGCCCTGATAAAGACCCCACACTGCAGGTTTTCTTAGATAAAATGTTCCCCTGCTCCCACTATCAAATGCTCTAAGCTACTGCGCCAGTTAAAAGGCAAATTTTAAACTATTCCAGCTTATATATCTAGCTTCTTCTACACCGATATTAATATTTTGCCATCTCTGCTGTTAAGCATCTTGTATCTCATCCTAGAACTAAATTTTTTGTTACAGCCTCATGTATTGATGGCTTAATCACCTACAATCAACCAAAGCCTCAGGTCTTTCTCCTCCTCCGTCATTTTATCTACCGAACTCAGTGTAATTAGTCACTTAAGTGCACTTTGTACTGTTCAGTTCTCATTTCTATAGCTCCAGTCACTTTCACAGCAATCCAATTCCTGTGCAATACTTTGATTTTTCTCTGCAATGACAAAGCTAATGTCACATCCTCAACAAATTTATTCAGTGCACCCTTACAAGCCATTAGTGTAAATAGTATTCATCAACCAGTTCCAGAACTGGTATTCAAAAGAAGTCCAATGACCTCTCTTTTGACAGAGTCCAGATGTCAATAATGTTGTATTCTTTACTTTAGCCAGGACTTCACCCACTCTTTACCTGATCTTGTTCTAATTCTTTACAAATTAACCAGATTTATTGTAGTTCCAATACAGGAACTGCCTTACTAAACCACAGACATGGTAGACTTAGAGCAAATCCCTACCTGATCCTTTAATTAGAAATAAATACATAAAATTCTCAAGCACATGTACACAACCTACTGTACTCCACTTTAGTCAAATCACAATGCATTCAATCCCACTTTCCATGGTTTTTATTTTACTTACCTTCAAAATATACCCTATAAATTTGTGTATTGAGATTACAATTATGGACTGCCAACGTAATCTGACCTTGCCATTTCCATTTTTAACTAGTGTTTCTTTCAAACACTGAGAAGACTACTTGCATAGCATCCCATCACAAGTCCATGGAGCTTCAAGTTATGCCATTTTTTTTTTCTTTTTTTTTTTGTCAGCTTGTACTTCCAGTCTACTCATTTAAATCCTCTATTTGAGGAACAGCTGCTATTTCAATCTATTTATATGATTACTGTAGTACTTGGTTTCAAATGCCTCCATTGTATTTGGGAATTAAGACCCAGGGAATTATAATAATCTCTGTTGTTTGCTACTGACCACAGTTTTCTTTGCCAAATTAGAACAGTGGGGGGGTTTCGGCAGTAGAGTGTTTTCTTGATCCCTGCTGTTTGCTAGACTATCCTCCATACAGTACTGTACGAACTGCTGAATCTTGCATTTAGTATTTGTCTTCCACTGTATTACTGTATATGGAAACCACATTTTCCTCCTACAGTTCTCAAGTTAAAGTCAATACACATACCAATCTCAAACCAAGTTTATTAAGCCAAGAACTACTGAGATGGCATCCACATGTCAGGATTTTTCCTTTCTCTAAGGATCTGTCAAATAGATCTGGGACAGACACCACAGCTGCAAGCCACTTCTGCTCTGATAGAGCCTCACTCACCTTTGTGTTCTGATGTTAGCGCCTCAATGCAAATTATACAGCTCAGTGAGTATCTACACCTTCATGCTGAGGTTTAAAGTTACTCTTGACTGCTGCTCGTCTATAAAATGGTGCAGTTGAGAACAGAACACATCAGGTGTCCTGCTCCAGAAAGATCCCACCAGTCCATGTGATGTTTACAATTATCACCAGAAGCATCAATCACTCCAATCCACCAGCAGGAAATCTGCTGAAGCATTTTTGTCAACCCCCCCAATAAATCTCCCACCTATACAGCCACCTTGTTTCATGTTCACATACAAAACATCTATTTTTGTTGGACTTGTGTATAATTAACATGGTGAGCTAAGGTTTTACACAGATGTTGCAGAAGGGCTGACTGTGCTTCTGTAAGTTACCATGGAAGTATTCATACTGAGTCTTTAACTAGTGAGGTGCCAAGAAGAGATATGCCACTGAGCTTTGGGGTACTGCAAGCATTGGAGTGGAAACATTATGTGGGGTATGTGAAGCCAGGACAGCTAGACCAAGCTTGACTCTGCAGCATTCAGTCAAAGAATCCACCCTCAGGGAGACTTCATTTCCCTGGGTTCTCATCCAAGTTCATTTCATGAACCATAACCAACAGACTAGATCTTAATCATTTTTCTATACTGAAAATAACTTAGAATAATTCTCAAGTTCAAGAAAAGAGCCATTATTCTTGAATAATTCTTCTGCTTAGAATATACAGCAACTGTTCTTAAAGAAAGCCACTTATCCTGAAAGAGAGTGATTATAGCTTATTCTGTAACAATATCTTGTAGAACTTCATGTATAAATAAGGCCTTGATGAAAGACTATGTTCAAGAGAACAAGAGGGCTGTTTGAAAAGCACTGGCATTCTGTACTACCAAAACTGGTCCAAGCTGAATTCCAAACACAGATTTCACCAGAAGGCTGTGCTGAATTAGTCACTGTTACAATTGTATATATTTATTCTGATTTAAGCTAGTGGCTTTAAACTGACAATATGACTCTCCTCAAGCACCACATGCCTCATGTCATGGCACAACAGATGGAGTCCACATGCATGTGTACGATCACCAGCAGTGCTGCAAGTTTCTAGCTGCCAGCTTTTAAGTTCCAAGGAACTTCAACATGTGAAGCACAACCCAAAAGAATACTAAAGTAGTTTAGTACCAGGAAAAACTGAAGCAGAGAAACCCCTGAAGTGTTCTTGTAGCGTAAAAGAAACGTGGTTCTAAAAGAACACTTGGGCAACACAATGGAGAGAAGGGTCTCAACAAAGTATGATGCAGACACTCCCCATGAACACTGAAAGCAGCATGTTTCATTGTCATCATCTGTGTCAAACCACATCTAAATTAGCTTGTGTTGAATTGTAATCTTACAAAGGGACAATTACACCTTTCACAGCTCTATACAAATTAAAGAGAATCGAAATCTACATGTCACACCACTGGGCTTTAAGTGAGGACACCAAAATAATTCACTGGCTTGCTCATAATCATGGCAAAAATCTTTGCATTTCATAGAATCTCTTGCTTGAATACCGTAAAAAGTATTTGATAATTCTAGATCAGCACCTTCCAACCTGGTTGGTGGACTTCAAGACGTCCTTGAAAGCTGAGGAAAGCAAGCATATTACTAACTCAAATTTCCTGTCAGTGTAAACCTCTAGAAGTCTATAAACCCAGAGACACTGCACTAGTCATATAAGAAAAAAAGGATCCAGAAATCCTAGTAAGACATAGGAAATAATGTGAGCTAATGAGATGCACTTCAAATACTCTTTGAAGTTTACCATCAGTAAAACAAACACTGATTGTAAGAGACTCAGGTAAACACTGTGGCAGTCCAAAAGAAGTATTAGGAATTGGGGTTTTTGGATCCCTCAAGCACAAGAAAAGCCATGTTATCCCCACTACCTTGAGAACAGAATGGCCAAAGCAGTTATATCTTCACGCAGTGTCTCCATGTAAAGCAAGCACTTACTCTGGTCGGCAAATCACCAGGTCCCCTTTGTTGGTGCCATATGCCAATCCCAGGCCTGGCTCAGGCAGCCAGCGAGCAGAGTTTATGCTGACGTGTCTTCTCTGGTCGGCAGGCATTGGGTACAGAACGTTGAAAACTCTCTGGAACAATAACAGGAGATTACTTGACAGGACAATACAAGGCAGGAGAGCCAAGGAGGCTAAAACAAACGTGCAATTTCCCTGCAATAGCACAGATGGCCATAGAGACATGTTACTTTACAGGATGTTACAAGAAATCACTGAACCAGCAGTGAGAGTAAGCAGCTGCTAGAAATGCACATACATGTGCCCCTAAACAGTTAATTGGCTGACTGGCACACAGCTGTGGAGCATCCAGCAACCAGAATTGGCTATACTGACAACAATGCATTTAGCCCAAAAATATGACACATGGAAATCATAAAAACAAAGGCATGGGAAATAGAAAAAGCAGAAATAAGTCCATCTGGCTACCTAGAATAGACAGGGACAAGATGCTTCAGTGTCCTGGACCATTAAAGTATCAGGACTTTGGAAGGGTAGGACTGAAGACTGCATTTACAAGACCAAATCATTATGAGAATTCCCACAGAAATTTAGCTAGTAAACTGTCATCACTGCAAGTAGCACAGACTTTGAATCTGGATTTTCAGTGGGATAAATCCAAGGTGAAAGACGGGTTTTCATTAGATTTTCTGGTGGGCAAGCATCCAACCATCACAAAACCTTTCCTCCAGACTCCACAGAAAAGGGGATGGTGGTGAACCAGTAAGCAGGGAAGGGAATGACGGTATGCTGGAACAACAGGATAAATGCTGATGGGAATGCAGATCAACCACTACCGCACTGCTGAGGTGACTTCAAGTAAATAATTAGAAGCCATTAGGATTGCACTCATCAGCTATCATAACAAATTGGGGCTGTTTTTCTCCATAGCTCCGTTGCCCACTGCGACTCTTGTCTGTTTGACAATTTAACTTGAGAAGCGTGAGTCAGGGATTACTTAACTATGTGCCCTCCAATAGCTAGTACCCAGAACCTTCATCCTGACCATCCTGTATGCAAACAAAGTAAGTCAGAGCAAAACAATATAGCTACATTATTTCCCATCACCAGTAACAAATTTAACTGCTCCTCTGATGAGGTCACATTAGAGGAGAAAAAAGGATTTCTCTGTATGGCAGAAGCTGGCCACTCTTTTGCCTTGGCTATCACTCAGCAGTTAGTGTATTCAGAGAAGCTCAGCGTTTGGGCAGAAGGAACGGGTCCTTAGGGGTTTAGCTGGGTCTTACCCATCTCTGTCATGTCTGTCCCATTCCCCTGTCCTGCCTTGCTTGCTGTGGCAGCAGGGAGGGAAGGGCAAGGGGAGAAACAGAACAAGGGCGGGAATCAGATGTATGATGGTAACACCTGTTACCATGGAGATTATGGTGCACTCTGAGATGGGAAGACTGGATTTGGAGGAGGAGGAGGAGGAAGGAGGGGAAAGGGAGGGGTGTGCCAGAACCAGGAGCATAAATTCATAAAATAAGCATCCTGAGTCTCTCAAGACTGCAAGGGTCTTCCATCATATCCTTCTTTGGCAAGTCAGAAACAAACAGTTTCTCTTCTCCTGAGAATGGCTTTGTCACATCTCAAGAAGCCACCACCTTTCTGGGCTAGCAGCAAGCTCTCCCCAACTGGCAGGTCAGCTTACACAGCTGTTGTCCCACATGCTCCATAACCAGCCATGCCAAAGCAGGAGACTTGCTGGCTACAGCTGAGCTCTACTGCTTTTACTGCTTTGCAGTAAACAGCACCCCATGGAAAATGCTCCTCCAAGGACATGAGTCGGGTTTTGACAACCTGCAAGCGCTGGCTGAGGGCTGAATCTCAAAGACAAGATAGCTTTAAAATTCTGCATCAGAATAGTTGCTTCATCATTCCACTCCACTCCATTCAATTCTAAACAGCTTGTCACGCTGAAGAGCTCCCCTCCCCTGCTGCTTCCCACTCCCACGCTAATGGGACAACTCCATGCAGTGTTAAGGGTGATGACATCCGTGCGTGTGGTAATTAGTACATAAAAAGAGAAAGCAGCTGTACTGGCATAATCACCACTCGCAGCAGTAACCAGGACCCAGCTAATCAATCTGATGCAGTCACACAGACTGTCTGTTGCAATTGCATCCATTAGCAAGACCCCCTACTCTATACACAGAGTGGAAAAAAAAATTCAAGTTCCTTCAACATCAGCAGGTTCTTCTCTTCAAAGAAGGTCAGAACTCTGCCAGGAAGCATTATTTGCCATAGATCACAGTTAACTCCTTTTGGATTTTTTTTTGTCTTGTTTAGATTGCTAAATCTTATAAAAAGTTACTGAGATATTTCAACCAAAGTAGCCAGCCTGAAAACACACCACAGACTGACCATACCTCTTTGCCGTGGGTTGTTCATGCTTTGTAATTCCAAACTTCTAGGAAAAATACTTGGGTTACTACAGGAATCCTACATAAACACAACTTCCCAGCTTCTAGGTCAAGTGATTGCTACCAACCCTCAAACTCTTAAAATTGACGATACAAGTGCATAAAGTTGAAAATTCAACAGTTTCTTTTCATGAGGGCTGGTCCACTGATTAATTGCAGGCCATGTGTAACAGTCACATTGATGGCCAAGGGTTCAGGAATCAGTTTAGAAACACTGTTCTAAAAGTGCAGTGATTGATCTTTAAGATGCCCACCATACTCTATCAGAGTTTCCAAAGAGCTTATTTTTAGTAGTGTGGCAGTTTCAGTTAGGAGTTACCATACTGCACCACACTTTATCAGCCCATAATCACCATCAGCAGTCACAGAAAGCTGCCATGCTCTCACCATAACCAATGTCAAACTTGCCCTTAGCATCACTATACTACCAATTCAATAATACAGAGCCCCACGATTAGACGTGGCAATTCAGCATTTTACAAAGCTGGCAGCTGCCTTTATGTCCAGATGCTGTTCTGAAATAGAGTTTTGAATGGTATGTTTCTCTAACTACATATACCGCAAAGTCTGAGGAGTGTGAACTTCAGAACACACCTATGGAAGCTTAAGGCCTAACAGGTAACACATGTATAGCAAGCTGGTCTCTTCTTGCAACAACGACATATAAATGTCATCTCAGCACACATGACAGGTCCTACTCCTTCCCTTTAGGGCCCTATGACCCAGCCTGAATTACACAGAACAGTTGCTTGATCTGTGCTTATGCAAGAGTAGAAAACTCTGTCTCTGGTGATCTCTCCATACTTCACCAGGGATTCCAGCAGTCTTCTGCCATTTCAAGGAATCCATCTCTCCTTGAGTTCAGGGGATGTCAGGAAGGTAAAAAGTCTTCCTCTAGAAAAACCAAAACTGTCTAGGTAGCTAAACTTCCACACAAAAGGCAACTCGTACCAAGGAAAAGCAATACTCACTAAAGAAACAAGTTGGTTGCTTCCATTCTATATCCCTGTAATCATGAAGTGTGGGGAAAGATTTGTTTGAGCAATTTTTGTCTGCACTTTTCTATTTCTAAAAACTGTACTAGAAGCAACTACTTATCTCTACGGTGTGCCTTTTCCATCCTCACTCAACAGGAGTGGGCACACACATCATGCACTGAACTCTCTAAAGTTCCTTTCATCACTTCACAGTCACAGGAAAAGACGGCTCAAAGAAAGCAGGGCTATAAGGCATGAAGAAGAGAAAAAAATAGGCCCTCAAATTATTCAACAAACAAGCTGCATTTGGAGTGCAAAGGCCACCTCAAGCCCACTGCTGCTGCTTCCCCTTCAACTTGTCACTGCTGTCACATCAGTACTGTCACACCTGTCACAGCCACGAACTTAGGTATTTACTTATGGCAGAGTGCCAGGAGAGGCTGCATGACAATCAACAGCCTCAAGGAATCTCACTCAATGATCTCTTCCTCAATGTCAAGCTGACAGGCCCAGGGCACAATACATAAGCACAGAGCTAGACAGTTAATTTATACTTGCCCTGGAGGGGTAAGAAAACTTTTTGCTAGAAGTCTCTGCTACATCCTTGTTATTGACCTAGTCCTTCTGTCTTCCCCTCCCACTCTCCCACAGGGAAGCTGCTGCTTCTTAATAAAACCCTTCAAATTCCACCTCCCCCCCCCAATTTCTGGGATGTGGCAACACTAAAA
This sequence comes from Cnemophilus loriae, assembly GCA_013397755.1. NCBI lineage: Eukaryota > Metazoa > Chordata > Aves > Passeriformes > Corvidae > Cnemophilus > Cnemophilus loriae. The sequence continues at coordinate 811,497 of VZTF01006490.1, read as the reverse complement.
AGCTGGACAGAACAATCGCCAGGATCCTGTCAGACATCAGCAGGCTGCCCCAAGTCTGTGCTCCTGCTGCCAGCTGGCCACGGTGCTGCACCACTTGCCTGATCCAAGCGGCACCGTGCCTGGTCAAAGCGGAGGCATCGCATCATCTGCACAGCCACCTCTTTGCTCAAAGCCTTCCCACCTCTAAGGAGAGCAATGAAAAGCAGGGAGTGCTGAACACTGCTTGTTTGGCAGAGTGAGACCTTTCTTCTCTCTGGCACTCAAGAAAGAATAAACATGTTTTGAAGCTGGAGAAGAGAAAGTTTTGGCACAAGCAGGTAGGAAAACTCAGCAGGAACTCTTGCTTTTTATCTTTTTTAATTCAATAGAGACACTTCTGCTCTCGACTAGATGCATCTGCTTTCAAGATGCCAATAAATTTCAAGCCATTACCTTTGCTTAGCCTAAGCAGTAAGCTGGCTATTAGATCAGCCTTGATAAAGACTGTTTGGGGAGGGGGTGCAGCTGTTGTCTCCTTTACATGGGGACATCTTGCCATCCCTGAAGCAGATAAGGTGTGTTTATAAATCACCAGCCTAAAACATAATTATTAATGCTCAACTGAATTAACACTGTCACCAAAGGCTGACAGACAATGAGAACACACAGGGAAAGAAATATCTGATGTGTTAAACACTACAGAAACCTCTTTGAGGACTGGTAAAATATACAGTTTTGCAGGTACTCTGACCCGGGTTGCAGAGGAAGAGCTTCAGAAAGGATCATTTATCTCTGCTGGATGAGTATAACTGTAATGGCAGTCAATACGTGTACCTCTCACCTACACAGATGCAAAGTTTGTATCAGTAAACAAAGTGCTCTTCATATGGGTATGGGTTATACTACCACACTGATTGTAGAGGCTGCACAAAGGGCATCAGCTTTGTCAATACAACTGCAGCTATACCAGAGACTTTGGCCAGCATAGGTACCTCATACGTTAGCAATCTAAGGTATGTGAAATATGTCACAGATGAAGCCCTAAAAGCACAGCCAATCCACAACACTGTATTAAGTTCACTGAAAGTACGTCTCCAAGCAAGGCCTACATACAGTCTGAAACTACTCAAAGAGCATTAAAACAAATGCAGAAAACAATGAACTCCAATTGTATTTGCCAGAGCAGCAGATAAAGTGAAGTGACAGCATGAAGGCATAAGCAGAGCAAGTTTGACTTCATTTTTTTTGATTGCAAAAACCTTGTCAAGAGAGTATTTAAATAAATTATCTTTTTTTTTTTTTTGCCTCCTCCCAATAGTATGTTGCCACTGAAATAACTTACCTGACATTTTCATAACATCAGTGTGTTAACTAGTTCACCTCTGATACCAAGGTATCAGGTAAGTTCCTATAAAGCATCTACCACTCTACTAAATACACCACATGTCCTTTGCCAGTAAGCCACCTGCATCACTGGGTTGTATTATGCAGTCAATTAGTCCGTGTTTTTTGAAGGCCCAGAAGCATAACATGAAAAAGGTATTCTAACCTGATTTCCTTAATAAATAACACTATATTTTGCTTAGATTACATTCTTTGCCTTCTATTAATGAATTTCACAAAAGATGATGAAATTCAGGCTTGACTTGCACTGCCACAAACCCCAGAACTCTCTACAGCAAAATTCAAGTCTAGCTTGTCTAAAGCAGAGCAAAGCAAAGCAAAACAAACACTCCTTGGGATAACTGACTGATTGCTCAATACATTCATTCATAAGACAATATATACCAGCATTTTGAAACATAGCAAGTCTCCCCTTTGTTTGGAAGGAACCTCTGTGCCTATATGCAGATATAAAAGGCATGCATTTTCCATGATGAGATGGGGAAAAGATTTGCTTTTTTGTTCCCAGTGTCTCCTTATTAGGCAGGTTGGTCTGTGCTGCTCAACCCCTCCCCCACAGCTGATTCCTGCTAACAACAAACACATCCTTCCAATAGATCTTCTCTGTTAAAATGGAAGAAGTGAAAAATAATGCACTTATCTTCTTGGATTTATCAGTCCTATCCTCAAATGGATTTTATCGTCCAGTGCTCAGCACAAATAAAATTTCTTTCAACTCCATTTATCTTCCTCAGATGCAACAGGATTATATATAAAATTTTTCTTCAGTCTTTACCAATATAACAAACCTCTTTCTGTCTTTTTCTGCACCTGTTGTCCATGCAGAAAATCCTAGTTTTGCTTTCTGAGCCACAGCGAATTAAATGAGAACTCCTAATTTTCAGCAACAACCGAAACCTTAACTGCGGATAGTTGATCCAATTCCTACAACAGGTCAGCACCAGAAAGTCCTGTTGGATGGACTGAGAAACTTTCTGCAAATATAAAAGACTGTTGGTTCTTCCTGATCCTAGTTGATCACATAATTTATTGCTGATATTTCAAATTCAGAGAAGTCTCATTAAAGCACACCTAATCCTTTCTTTCTTTAGGTGAGCTCTTTGCATTATCAGCTGGTACTTTATTTCACAAACCTGCCATGCAACTACTACATTTAAAAATAACTAGTGGGAACAAGGTCTTATGAAGAAATGGATCATTTTAGGTAACAAAGCTCTCACTCAGGAAAATAACACACTTGCAGTGAAGTGGCTCATTATTTTACTACCTGTCTTCCAAAGGCTGCAAAACCAGGTAATAGCTCCAAAAACCCCCTTAGGGGACTGGTCCAAACCTGGATCTGAAACCTAGGGTTGAGTAAACAAGAAATTGTTAAACAAAACAATTAACCTTTCATTTGCACATACACATGGTTGGAAAAGATGAAAGGACAGAAACAGGAATGCCAAAGGGATTGGGGTGACAGCAGATAGATTTGTGTGTATGTATATTCAGTGCAGATGCACAAGAGAACCAAACTGTGCGAACAGGACTGTGCCCCACTACTACTCTCTCTTGCAAGAATCACCAACACCTTTTAATGCTGCATCAATCTAATAAAGATATGGTCACTCCTCTGGCAATAGGAACGACAAACTTTTTCATTTTTGCCCTTAACTCAGACTGCAAACCAAAACCAGTATCTGTGAATTCATCATTAAATGTCACGCTGAGACTGTAACAGCAACATCTACAATGTGTTAAAAATCCAATGGCAAGAGCAAAGGATTTGCGCACAGCTGCCATTCCACTCTGTTCTCCGTCTGCTGAGCCTCAGCAGAATGGCATACAAGATCAAATGTCAACAATATGTTGATGACAGAGCTACATGCATCCTCATCTAGGTGAAAAGAGGCAGTCATCCAGCTGCCTACATGTCTGGAAGGAATAAATACGGGAGGAAACGGTTCAAATTTAATTCAAGGAAGATGGTAGGAAGAAGTACTGAATAAAGTTTTTATGAAATTGCAAACAGCAATTTCTTCTCAGCCCATGCCCACTTCAATACAAATTGGTGATAATTCACTTTGGCTCCCCTCCCCCTAAATGACTTGGGCAAGATGACCGCACATAAATAATCTCAGATGTGGAACCATGTTTGCCATAATTTCTTAAATCTAGTTAAAACTATGTACCAAACTGCACCAAAGCTAACAGTAGTTACTGTGAGACAAACAGGCTCAAGGCCTTATCTGAACTGCAAGAGCTCTGTTCTCCAAATACTGGACCTCATATTAAACAAAATGTCTTGGCTCTCGGTTTCACATCCCATGAAGCAAAAACATCCTGAAGACATGTCATTTGCCTTTTCTTCACACCAGTTTGCTAAAACAGACATTGCTCCCATGTTTACGCACTACATGAGATATTAACATAGTATTTTATGAAGGGTTCTAATGAATTTTTACAGTTTCCTATAAGTTCTGTCTTTGCAGAGTTCAGGCAGACACAGCTGAATCGGTCAAGACAGCAATATAACTAACTCTTACAACATACTGTTCCTGCATATTTCTGCATCCATACTCTAATGTGCACATCTGGGCAAATCTTCATGTCATCCGCAGCTCCAAGGTGGTGCTGCATTTTCCAGTAATGTTGGATACAGCTCTTTCTTACAGCACCCTACATAAGCAGTGTTTACCAACATGGGTTTTGGATATAATCTGTTTTCCTAAAGATACCTGACAGAATCTGCCAATATACAGAATATATAAACTATTTTATTTCAACCAGACAATTATGCTCCACTCTATTAAAAGGAGGGATTTTCCATTTCAGTCAAAAAAAGGTTCTGTTCCCATGTCCTCTTCCTAGTATCAACAAGTGCCTGCAGTCTGTGACTTTGCTTGGCCTTTTGAAAGTCTAAAAAACATCTATGTGGTTTGACTTCTGCCAAGAGTGAAAAATTTCTTCAGGCAGTAATTGGACATATTATTTGCAGTTCTACTTGGAGCCGTCAGAAGATCACCCTGTTGACCTGAGGATGTCAAATCTTTCTTAGAAGAAGACCCAAGGGACCACACCAACACATTCTTCAACAACACAGCACGAGCTTGGTACTTTCTTGCAAACTATTGTTGTTCTCAGAAGTATGTTAGTTCACATGAGCTCTTCCACTGTACGTAATGTGTTGCAGTAAGCCATCTCCACATATTCTTCTAACCAATTTTCTCTTCACATTACCAAGGATTCTGACAAAACTAACCCGTGCCCCAGTGAAGAAAATGTGCAGGGTATTTGCTTTCAGGCTTAAAGCCTGGTCACTTATGGCTGCAGAAGTACATATAGCTCACCTGGAGAGTCAGTGAGTGACCTTTGCAGACCACACTGGATACTGGAACGCAACAGCACTCAGTAAAACTGTGCATCTTTTGACATATTCTGTGCATTGTCCTCATTAAGAGTTAATAGGCTAGAACAAAAAAAAGCTTGGCTTTGTGCTAAAACTCTGCAAGTCTTTCTGTTTCAGGCCCTTCTTCCTGTGGTATTTGGAATTCTCCATCTGTTTACAGTGGAAATGTACACATACTCTGTTCCATCCAGGCTACTGACGGACCACTTAATCGGAATGTTTCCCAAATAGCAGCAGTCTTGTCAAGAACTAATTCTGGATCTCCACAGCCTGAATTGTTTCCACATTCAAAGCAAGTGCAGCATTTGAGATGGGGCTTGGTTAAGTCATTTTATCCCCACAAATTGTATGATTTGCTCTTCAGCTTCATGTCAATCAAATTTTTCTATCATCTACCTCACTTCGTGTATCCTCAACTTAAAAGCTACTTTAAAGGTTTTATTTTAATTAGGATTCCAGTAATCATGTTTTACTGATATTTCCAAGTTATCTTCCTCTGAGGAAAATGAAAAACATTAAGCATTGCAAGGGCATCAGCATTTGTGAATGCCAGAAATAAAACTACCTTCTGGCTGCTTTTCTCACTAGTACCTACTGCTATCAGATCCAGGGCAATATGATCCTTACTCTTCCCATGTTTCTAAGGACCTTCAGCTCCAAACAAGATTCTAATTTCATGTTCTTCTAAGTCCTTTAATGTCCACATATGCTTGGAAGCACATGGAATTCAAAAATCACTCTAAACCGGACAGCTTGAAAACAGACACTATTTAGAGACAAATTCCACCTATGTTTTCAAAACAGGCTACAAAACCTATCCTTACTCCACATTTGGAGTCCTGTCTCCAAGCTTTCTATCTCTGAAACTCAAATTGCAGACAATTCCCAGCATCACTGCTATCTGTACCACCCCCAAGCTAGAGATCTGCTAAAAGAAATTCATTCCCTGTACTCTCCAGCTACAGATAAATTTCAGAGATTTGCAACAAAAATCCCCCAAGAATACAAGCAACAAACACTTGAATTTCATGCATATCCCTCCTGTTAAAAGTCAACACTACTAGAGAGCTTTTGTTTTTCAGACTGAAGTGTAAAAATCGTTCTTTAGCAAAGCCAGGTTTCCATGTGAAATGCTAATCAGGCCAATCTGAAGGGAGTGAACAGAAAAAACATGAACCTCTAGCTCACAACTATCACATTTGATGACAATTCATTACTTTATTTCTGAACACAATTCATAACTGTCAAATCACGACAGCCCTGACCTGTTGTGAACTCTACTCAATCTCTCTGAAATACTAGGAGCAAGATGTATACAGACACTGTACACTTGTATAACGAAGGTGCTCCTTAGTACAATCCAAAAGTGCTGTAGTTCTCAGAAAATTACATCAACAGCCAGTGGATTTCTAGTACAATTAAATGTATTAAAGTTTCATGTAACAAAATTAATCAATTGCATCTTCAAAACCTCTATTTTAACAGCAAGATGGAAGAAACTCCCCAAGCAATAGAAACCTGCATTCCTCTGACTGCTAGTTAAGGACGTGGAAGAAGGGTTAATTTGAATCAAAAATAATCATTGTATTTCATTCGTCAGCAGTGGCTTAGAGGCTCATGCAGCCAAGCCCCACTCTTCCAGTTCATTGACTGCAAATCCAAAGCCATGAGGGAGGCAGGGAGGCATGAAGGCAGGAAAGCAGGCAGGAAGGCAGGCAGGCAAGAAGAACTGTCAAACAACTCATAAGAATTCTCAAAGAATGTAATGTAGCATAATGTAGCATTTCTTTTGGGAGTTTTGGAGTAGGGTATAATTAAAATATCCACAAAATATTGCTTCAAACACGGCTCTGACTCATTTTTAATTAAGAGTTTGAGTAACAAGTGCTTTGTATTACAAGCTGTTGGCAGAGCGGCAACAAAAATGCTTTCTGATTCTTTCTAAGGTGCATATTAAATTAGATATTAAAGAATACAATTTCACCAGGTTTCCTAGACCTTTTTGTACTGCATGCTGGCCAAGCTATGAACAGATTTTTACTCAACTGAGTATGAATACATCAGCCACTGTAAGCACAGTGTGTTAAGAATATGATAAAGTTTCCTACTTAAAACTCTATTTTCATTTTGCATGTCTTGAAAAGTATTACAAACTTACGAAGCAGTCTTATTGCAAAACTCAAGGCAGTAGAAATACCTGTTGTGGATGCACTAATTTTTACAACTAGACAGAGGAGTAGCATTTACGAAATTA
>VZTF01006490.1:714799-802677 GCA_013397755.1 Cnemophilus loriae | reverse complement strand
TCCGCCCTCGATTGTTTCTGACTGCATAAGTAAAGGCTGTTGCCCAAAAGAAATAGAAAAAAACTACCCTCTGCGGGCTTCTGGTAAAACTGTGCTTATCACATTATGTACATTTAAACATATCCCAGAATGAGGGGGAAAAAAAATTTTAAAAAAATAAAAAAAATAAAAGGAGGTTTTTTTCAGAGAATTCAAAAGAGAAAAAAAATGAAAGCTGGAAGATTAAATTACAAGAGAAGATTAAGGAATACAAAGCATTACTTCACTAAATGGTGACTAAGAGCAGGGGTACAAGCATTTTAAGACATGGAGATGAAGAAATATAAATGAAACATTTAGATGGTGAGCTTGCTGATTTAGCTGGCTACAGAAAAATGTCTCCAAAAGTAAGGCCTAGAAGCCATAGGAACTGGAGTTTAGAGCAAATGTAAAGGACAGATGAGAGGAAGACATGTGATTTTCGCTAATAGGACTTCTCTATCTTAACTTATGATATGGTAAAAAGACTGTGGGAAGGGTTACTCCAGTTTCTGGCAGAAAAAAAATATGCATTTCACTAGGATCTTAAAATAGCTGAAAAAGAAAACGTACCAGGGCAAACTACATTTTTAAAAAGATCTAACAGGATGCTGAATCCATGTACTTTGTGATCTTATATCCATCCATACAGCTTTCACCAACTGTACCTGTAAACCAAATTGTGCTTTTTTTCATAAATACATTTTAATTTCTGTCTCTTACTTTGAGAGGCTTGTACCAGAATGGTAGCTCAGAACCAGGTCTGAAGAAGTGCTGACTGGTGCACCAAAGAATACCTTCATCATTGATCTTCCCTTGCCTTATAATACTGAGCAGATGATGACAACAAACAAGAGTTTTAGATCAGCTGATAAAGTGACTCTCTCTGAATCATGAACTGTCTGAAGAGCAACTACAGAATCCAAAGGTGAATCAAGGAATCTCTCCCAGTGACAAGTCTCTCCCCAGTGTCAGGTCACTAGACAAATGCCTCACTGCAACCTTTGTACACTGGGAAAACACTGCGAAAAGTAATAACAATTAGAAAGGCCTTGAAAAAAAAAAAAAAGATTTTAGAAAAGACATAGGAAAAAATATTTCTCATGGAATGAGTTCCACTATGGTAAAGTTATCCCTAAAAATGAAAAACTTCGAAGATTTTTCATCTCCTAAAACAAGTCACCTGAATACATGGTCTAGAACTTGAATCCGACCCAAATTTCAGCTTTAGAAATTACTTAGTTCTGACTCCTCAACTCTCTTTGAGCATTATGAACTGGACATGGCTTTTACTACCTTGAACTATCACCAAACAGCTGTTGTGCTTCACTCATTAAGAAAGCAAGACACACATGTCCTCAACTCTGCCAGTTTGTGAAAAGATGAAGGTTTTCTCTCAGGTACTAAATGAGCCAGAGTGGATCACAGTTCAGCTGTTCCACAAAGCAGAAGAACATAAAGACAATTCCATTGCCAAAATATGCTTACATATACATTAAAAACTAACTAATAAATGGCCGGCGAAGCCTGTATGGGAAAAGCATGGTAAGCCTCAACTTCAGTTTGCAGGTACAATACGAAGCTTGGCTCCTACCCTTCCCAAAACTGCTGGTGGCTACGGTCCTAGAGGTTAGTTGTTTTTAGGAATGATAGAAAATGATCCTGAAGCCTCAGCTGATATGCTGCCTCAGCAAAGCCAACTGTAGTACCACAAGCAAGACACGTATTACCCAAAAAAGTACAAAAGACCTACTAGGTACTCTGAATGATATCTAGCCCTAGGAATGTACTCCACAACATGGAATGTATTAATTTGTCATCATATCTGAAACAAGAGAAAAGTTTCACAATTCTGTTGTATTTAAATTCTCCTGCCATGTTTGCATACCTCGGCAATAAATTCCTTCACATGTTTATTATTCAGTGGGTCTGGAGCACGCTACCTCTTTGTTATCATAACCCAGCAATTAACTACTAGGCTAGAGCCAAACACACAGAACCAGAATGCACATATACTCACCCTCATAGAGGTTTCTCCACCATGGGGCTGTTGCAGCCTGAAAACTTGAGCAACCATGTGTTCTGTAGTGGGGTGCAACAGGATACGTCGGGAAGCCAGTCCCACCATAACATATCTGCCCATTGGAGACAGGCTCACAGAAATGGCATTAGGTCCTATGAAGAGAAGAGGGGTTATTTCTCTCACATCCTGCCCCATGTTTCATCCTCACAGCTTTTTCATCCCCTTCCAGCATTCCCATAATGTATGCCATACTAATCTCATTCTTATAAGAGGTAGAGAAGAATAAGGAGATCTGCACAAGTTACAAATCTTACAAGACATTTCCTTGCTGCAAGTGTTCTGTCACTAAGACAATGAAGTCCTTCAAGGAATAAAAAACTATTCCTTAGCAGCTCCCCCATACCAGCACCTTACTTGTCCAGACCATATCATAAGCCTCTCTCCAGCAGTACTGTGGCTGTGGCTGTCTAGATGGCCAATCAAATGTTTCCTGTTGCTACAATTACTGATGTTTAGGCTATTGCATTTCTTACTGAAAGCTGAAGTTCTGAGGTTCTCACACCGCCACCCATCCTAACTTCTTGCTGCATGCTTACCAAATCGCTTTGTGTAAAGCATCTCGCCCAAGTTGTGGGGTGCCAGAGAATATACAGCCAGTATTCCTTCATCAGGGAAGCCTCTTTGACTGCTGGGAATGAAGGCTGCCAGCAGCTGCCCATCAGCAGAGATATCACAGCTAGCATCATTGTAAATCTTGCAGTTTTGGACAAGCACATTCACAGAGGCTGCAAAGAAAGAAAGAAATAATGATTAAAGCACTAAGGTTAAACAGAGAATAAAGTAAGATTTAAACTTAATGCTGGACAATGGACACGCAAAAGGCACTCAAGACATTTAGCTTCCTCCAAAAGTTTATGAAATGTTAATACCCTGATTAATGTAAAATTTGCTCCAAAACGGAGATAAGACACTGCCACAAGCCCAGGAAATTACATTTACTCACCTCCTGAAGCTTTCAGCCAAGAAATAGTAGCAATTGCACTTTATCAAACCCCTCCCTTTGTTAAGCATAACAGCATCCTTTGCAAAGGACAGCACAGTTTAAACAAGTCTCAAATCATGACACTGACAAACTCCAGCAGCAGTCTCATTAGAAACAGTACACCTTAATTCATTTCCCCTTCTCTTGTCGAGCACCTAGTTCCCGCTTTCCTCATGCCTAATAAACAGGAGATGAGTGAAAAACTCCTCCCTGCAGCTACAGATATTCATTTCTGACAGCTGATTTTTACACCCATCTCGGATAAAGTAAGTGAGAAAGGACAGGGACTTCTCCAGCCAGTCCTCCATTTAATTACTCCAGTATTTGAGACACTCATGCAAATCAGTGAAGTAACTGTTCAGCAGACGGTAGTGAGCAGCAATCCACAAAAGAATAGTTTTATTTTAATCCCTGCTGGTTAAGTTGTTGGGTGACCTCATTCAAGTGTTTCCCCCTTTGTACCTTGCATACGAAGACTACAAGCTCTAGTATAATGAGGTTCCAAGGCCTTTAAGCACCATCTGCACCAACAGTTACAAGTCGTGCCTTGGTAAGATATGGCTGGAGTGATGTCCACTCTACCAGACTACCCTAAATGTGCTTCAGTTTTTCAGGAGGTTTGAAGCTGAATCTGTATACACTCTTTTGGGGATAGACGAATTTCAGGTTCTAGTATTTTCAAACTCAAGAGTACAGAAATATAAAAAAAAAATAGAAATGAAGCCCATGTTTGCAATATAGAAAGTTTGCATGCTGGAAGACGGAACACCCCATCTCACATGTTTGAAGCTAGAGCACCATGTAGAATACTGTCTATTTCTACAGTCCAGGAATTATCTTCTAAACCATCAGACTATGCCTAGCCCAGAAGAGGCCTTAATATGTTCAGCTAAAATTGCAAGCAAGTTTATGAAGGCACTTTTTAGTCTAGATTCGTTATTAGTTTAACAAAGTAACAGTACCAAGAATGCTTTGTACATATATCTGAAAGTCCAAACTTGTAAATCAAATTAAGGCTGTAAATCGACACTTCAACAAATCCTACCCTTTGTTTCCAACACCTGTGTAGAAGAAAGCTGTATCAGGGAACTGCTATGAGAAATTACTGACTGTTGTCTAGGTCAATTTTTAGCCAGAACAGTTTCCCAACCCAGTACACCCCATGGCTGCACAGATGCTTGCAGCAGCACAAAAAATAGTCATGAGATGGAAGCAGACAGGACTGCCCTTCTTACAGCATTGCTGATTTAAAGCATTCACTAAACCTCATCTTTAATTCTTCTGGTCTCGAAGACATTTCTCCTGGGGACTGCTTTCCTCTGTGGTTGAATATCAACTTCTATCTACTGTTCCATTTAAGAAACTCTGATGAAAAAGATGAGGATTAAAAGTGGACTATGTAATTACATTCTGTACCAAACCACCTACACCTGTACTCTAAATTTATTCAACCGATTTTTCAGTCTTGAAGCTGCTAAAAACAGTAATTTTCAGCCTAGTATAAACAGAAGGGTGCTGAACAGAAAAGGGTAAATAATTGTAATCACTATCAAGGCTGCAATACCAGTACATGAAATACACACGGCCCTTAAAGAACTGGTGGTTCAAAAGATGACAAAATTCCTGAGTGCTTAGTCTGAAGCTAGTTGAACAGAAAGACAAGAGAATAAAGATTAAAGACTATACTGTTTAATTTTTTAAAAAAAATAGAATTAAAATGTGCCCTTTAAAAAAAAAAAAAATCAAGGTTTCATTTAAATACTCATTACGTCACCACCAGAGAAGATGGGCATCAGCACAAGAACTGCAGTAGATGCTGTGAACCAGCTAAAGGATACATGACAACAGTTATGGTTGCACTACCGTAATCCCAGTCAAACTGGGAGGATTCCTGCCAAGTGACTCATTCCAAAACCAGTCCTATTTATTAGCTTTATCAATGGGCTAGGCACACAGTGGAGCTGGTTGATGAATCCTCTTGATAAAGCTGGGTAATTTCATTAACAGAGCATGCCCAGACCACACAGTGAACTGAAGTACACAGAGACGTAACAGAAGGGAAATGAAAGAATTCTAGATTGCATTGATATTTATAAACTTCTGCTTCACCCAGGAAGTTGAAAACATGAGAAAAACAACTTTGGTTATTGTAGCAAAAACTGAGTCCAAAAAAGGGGTGAGGAAATGGAATTGTATACTGTATTTTCAAAAACTACTGAAAGTAAGTGCCAGGAAAACATCAGTTTTCTACAAATAATCTTGACAGATTAAGTGGGTAGAAGAAGCATTGAGTTTGGAGATTAGAAGATTTCAACCTGAATAGCAAGATTCTAGAACAGTCTTCTCAACAGATATGAAAGGAGCAAAGAATTAAACCAATTAGAAGACAGAATATTGGGAAATACAGTATGTGCCTGCCTAAGGCAGGAGGGAGCTAGTCTACTTGGATAAGGGCTCCTTTCTCATCAATTCCTTTGTAGTGGTACTCTAATCAGCAGTGATCTAAAAAATTGGGAGAAAAAAATGGGGGAATAGGAACATACTAAAAAGGTGAGTATCGGGACTCTCACAGCCACAAGACTGAACTACTTAAAAGAGAGCCAAGCAACAAGACAACAAACAGAGCAAATAAACATAGCACACATGCAGAGCATTTGCTAGAGATACAACTATGAAATACCCCCACCACCAACCCTGCAAAAAACTTGGATAATTAGAAAAAAAAAATATAGTCCAGTCCATTATTTGGGGGGTTTAAGAACTGTTCTCTCTCTGTCCTATTCTGCAAGATACCAAAGTTTGTCCTGCACCTCTAGGGACTGGTTGTAATTTCCATGAGATAGCCATGGCTTCTCAATATGCTTTATTACTGTCATTTGATGCTCAATATCAGAAGTGACAAGATCATAGACTTCCTCAGACCACAGGTATGGGTATCATTTAATCACAGGATGGCTTGAGTTGGAAGGGACTTTTAAGATCATATAGTTTCAACCTTCCTGCCAGGGGCAAGGACACCTTTGACGAGATCAGGTTGCTCAGGGCCCCATCACACATGGCCTTGAACATTTCCAGGGATGGGGCATCCACAGCTTCTCTGGGCAACTTGTTTCAGTGTCTCAGCACCCTTCAAGCAAACAATTTTCGCCTAAAACCCAATCTAAATCTTCCCTCTTTTAGTTTAAAATCATTCTCCCCTGTCCTATCATTATCTGCCCAAGCAAAAAGTCTCTTTCCATTTTTTCTCCCTAAGGTCCCTTCAAGTACTGAAAGGCTCCCTGGAGCCTTCTCTTCTCCAGGTTAAACAAAAGCAGCTCTCTCAGCCTGTCTTCATAATAAAGAGTCTCCAGCCCTCTGATCATCTTGGTGGCCCTCCTGTGGATTTGCTCCAGCAGGTCCAGGGACAGGTCCTAAACAGGACCTAATTAGCCCAAGGACTCTTCTGTACTAATGAACTCCTGCTTTTCAAAGAGGTACAAGAAGTTTTAGAGAGGACAGATACTGATTTCTCTGTAACTACTGAAAAATCATAGTCTATAGAATCCATGTCTCTTCTCAGCTTTTAAAGTTTGTTTTTGTTTTTTAATCCAATGCAAACTTGGACATTCCTAGGAGAAAATCCCAAATTTTTATTTTTGCAAGGTAAGAAATGTTTATATTTTTTCTGTACCATTTTCAGATTTGGGGATACTTTTGTATGTGTTTTGTACATATCCTCACAGTTCCAGGGCTATTTCTTCCATTTCCAGGTCTCTAATCCTCTTCCTCATCTAGGACTTACTGTACGTCTTTTTAAAACAATGTTGGGTTTGGATCACCAGTCACCCAGAGTCAATCGTATAGCACATGTTCACTCATTTTGTATCTACAGGATTTCCCCCCCGCCCTGCTCCTTTTCCAGCACAGCACAGAGTTTTTTGGTGAGCAGTCCACAATGACGACCAACATGAATGGATATCATCTTACTTTTAAAGTTTGTTGCATATGGTGAATATCTCTTAGCAAAACATAGTATGTGAGCCCTCTTGCCACAAAAGAACTATCTTTTCACCTTGATGTGCACCGGGAACATAAAACATTAGAGATGCAAGTTCTGCTTAACAGGAAAGAGTGCTGTTTATTTCAGTCTTTCATTACCTGATTCACATTGGCAATATGGTTCTTTGCTTTTCCCTCATTTATGAAGGATGAGGACTCAGGTAGCACCTACATCTGGAACCAAGAGAGCCTAGTGTGCAATCAGAAAAAGTCTAAATGTGACAGGTGGAAATTTCAGCAAGGTTTCATTTAAGGACAGCATTTACAAGGTTCTCAAGATATGAGAAAGCTAAACACACCCATGCATTTGACAAAGCCAGAGGCTATTTGATTTCTCTGAGCTTGAGGCCTGATCTATGAAGATGAAGCCAATAAAGAAGATTTTAGGTGGAAAATTATAGCTATTTTTGGAAAACTACTTGCAAGAAGAATGCCCTTTCATCTCCTGTTTTCTTTTGTCGTTAATGCAACCACAGAACTGACAGAACAGATCAAAAGAAACATCAGAGAACAAATTAATCAAGCTGTTGTGCCAACTTGGAGTGCTTACACCTACAACATTAATTATGCATGAAGCTGGGGAAGGCCTGGAATGCCAGCAGCAACAGCACTGTTTGCCAAAAGAAAACTGTGCTGGACACACCATCCACTTCTAGCCACCCTTAAAGATGGCACTCTCTTAACAGCTGCTCCTATTTAAAAATTTGTTTAGCTTTTTTTTTTTGTCTTCTACTAAGTTACCCTGCATTCCACTGTGGATCAGTAAGTATTTATCAAATCACCTTCCTCAAGACCCAAGCAGTGTTAGAACAGGACAAATTCCTGATTCCTAAATGAGACCAGTTCAACACTAGAAACTGGCAAGAAACTGCAATTATGAGTTGTGAGTAGCATGAGAGAAACTACATTTCAAAAATATAAACAAGACAGAAAGCCTTCAAATATTTTACTGTGAAAAGCCTGTAGAATATACACTGTTTTCAATACTTAGTTGCAGGAATTTTAAAGATAGGCAACACTCACTAGAAGAATATTAAATAAATGCAGAAATAGCATTGTCTCTGCTGTCAAATAAATTCTCCGCCCCAATGCTGATATGACTGACAATTTCAATATAAGACCGGGTCATGTTTATTTCAGAGCTATTAAAAGCAAAACTGGCAAAAGGAGAGAAGAAATCTGAAGCTATCTTTTCCCATTTTGCAATTAACAGAGAAAGACAGGGCTGAGACTAAAATTCCACAAGTCCCTGCACAGCCATTTTCCCAGGACTGCCAGGATCTGCCTTTGCGTGCTCTTGCTGGACTGAGCATCACTGAGGTTGCTGCTGCAGAGCCACATCCTGAGCCCAAGGCGTCCAAGGGTGCTGGGGCCCAGACACTGACATCACAGGACAGCACTAATCACGCTGCTGTCACATACTCAGATGCATCCGCTTCAGTGGAAAACATCCTACTTCCAAGCTATCTTTTCTTTGTTTAATTGTTACAGGAAGAAAAGCTGCTCAGAGATGGAGGTTGGCCACAGAGCCACTTCTTTGATGGAGAGAGGAGCTGGCAGGCAGTCCCAAACTTCAGCTGCATCATTTCATCTGCCTGAACTCCGAAACCACTCGTGGCTTAAGCCAGTCCCAGGAGGTGCAATATCCCCCTCTGTGTAAGCAGATTATCTCACAGGACCACCTCTGATTTACAGGAAAGTATAGGAGGAAAAAGAGGAGCTACTGAGGTCACACGCTTTACTGGGAAAATAGTTTATTTCCAATATTAAGAAGAATCACAAAAAACTCGTCCAACCCACCACTCTACTGTTACTCATTTGACAATGAGACTCATGAACATTCTGAGTTGGAAGGGACTCACGAAGATCATCAAGCCCAACTCTTAAGTGAATGGCCCATGCAGAGATTGAACCCACAACATTGATGTTCTTAGCACCACGCTCTACTATCTCTAAGTCGTGCACCTTGGCAAACTTACAGCTTGCCTTTGTTCTGTATCTAGGCAAGCTCGGCAAAAACTTGGTTTAGTATAAACACAGCTGCTCCATCTTCATACATTCCTACTACACCTTGGCAGAAGGAGACAAGGTTAACAGACTAGAAATGCCAGGATTGGGCTCAGCATATAAAAGAAGAGTAAAAATGAACATTTCAAATGGTCATAAGACAAGATGGACAAGCCAAGTACTATGAAGCACAGCATGGTGAGTTGTAAGGGCTGGGGATGGACTTGTAGCTGGAATGTGGCCCACAAGAAGGACACAATGACAACAGAAACCATACCCAATTTCCAGCTAATTGGAAGCTATTTCAGAATAAAAGCATCCTGGTAGGTGAGAGGGAGAAGATTGAAACACTGATGTACTGAGCAGCAGATGGTTCTTTATTTCTATGGGATTTTATAAATTATAAACAAACATCTTATGTTGGTTTTTTTTTTTTTAATTAGCAGCCTTCTCCTCAGCAGCCAGATGAGGCAAAAAAATAAGATATGAGCAACTGAAGCACTCTTCAACCACTCTACAACTTGAAGAGAAGCCCCAAAGAATTTAAGTTGCTTCCCCCTCTGACTTCATCTTTATTCTGTTCCAGAGTCTGGCAAGACCACCGAAAATATTGCCAACATGTGGCAAAACTTTGCCTGAGCACTGATCCTTACAAGAAGCTGGGAGGGAATGTGGTCTGGATGGGTGATCCAAACTGTTCAAAGGGATCTTCCACACCACAGAACATCACATCCAGTGTATAAATTAGGGGACTTGGCTGGAAGGGGTCAATCACTGTTTGTGAGTGGGCTGGACATTGGTCAGTGGGTGGTGAGTTCTGCATCACTTGTGTTTCTTGGGTTTTATTCCCAGCCCCACTTCCCCTCTCTCTCCTCTCACCCCTCCTCTTCCCCTCTTTTCATTACTACTATTGCTATTGTTCTTATTAACTTTATTTCAACTAGTAAACTGTTTCTTATTTCAACCCTTAAGTTTTACCTTTTTCTTCTTGTTGTCCCTATCCTGAGGGGGCAGGAATTGAGCAAGTGGCTGCATGGGGCTAAACTATGATGGCCAGACGGGATGGAGCTTTGACCAATCTGATCTACTGAAAGATGTTTCTGTTCGTAGCAGGGGAGGTGAACGAGATGATGTTTAAAACTCCATTCCAGACAAAACTATTCTTTGATTCTGTGATTTCAATTCTTTGTATCTCTCCAACTACAGTGTCACCACCCATTCTCCTTTTGTGGGTTCTTCAAGCAGCAGGACTCTACCCCACAGAGATGTCTATTGTCAGAAGTGCAATTTCTGGAAATGCAGAACACAAGGAGTTGGGACTGTAAGAGTTTTTCTCAATTCTTTTCAGTGACTACCTGTGAAAGCAGAAGTCTTTCTGAAAACAGAATCCCTGCCCTCCCGAATAAAGTCAGCCCCTTAAAGTAGAAACCAATTGCTTTTGCTGAGAAATCAAGCAGTGAGTTTCACATATGCACAGAGATGGCCTAAGCTAAAAATCACTTGTACAAAGAAACATTCACGAATATCTACCTCCTATCTTCATCCTAGGCTGACACAAACATTTCTGCAGCTGTGCAACAAGCTATAGCAGGATAGCACTCTGGGTTAAAAATAGCCTTTCTAGTCAAGTTAGTTTTAGCCCTGAAAATGTCATTCTTTGATCAGCTGACCACAAGTATCAAACATGCTTGTGCCTGCATAAGGAAGTCTTTCCCAATGTCAGAGCTAGCTTATGCCACAGAACACATGTGAAACTATGGTCTAATTTTCACAAAATGAAAGAGAAAATACATAAGATCAGCAATATTGCTCAGATTCGTGATTCAGAAATAGCTTTTGCCCGAGAAACAGGACGAATCATTGCTTTTGCAAATGACTAGAAGGTACATCTACTTCCCTGGTCTTGCAACACTATGGTAAGCAACAGACTAGGGTCCTGATTCCCAAAATGTATTGCAGCACTTTAACACACACTAATGTCAATAACTTAGAGAAATCAGACACAGTTCATTAGCAAGTTCTAATTTAAAGATATAAAGACAGTATTTCTCAAGAAACTTGTTAGTAAGAGAATGAAGACATTGAATACAGAATTTTGAGAGAGTGGTATATGCCCATGGAATGGCTCATAAAAAACAAGTCCTACTTATGCATGGATTTGCTGACTGCAAGAACACACAAGGTAGATAGAGTGGGAACAGCTCTACAAGCTTTTAGTCAACTTCCTCAAAAGACTAAGCATTTTACAGTTCCCAATGCAACATAAAAAACAACACCCGCAACATACAGCTGCCTTTGAAAGATCCTAGAGCTTACCCCAGCTCTGGTTAGTACAGACTTTAAATAAGTTACTGGTGTCTTTTCCAGCTTACCATTGCTGATTTCAGGCAGATCAAACTTAGTGAAGTCCCACCACTGGAGCCGGTAGGTGGTGTTGGCAATGTTGCTGGCCACGGCTGACTGTCCATCTCCAATCACAGCACCTACAGAAAATGGGGAAATAATTAGCAATTTAACCTCTACAAGATTAATAAGAAAAAAAGCTAGGGAGACAAAACCACAGAAAACCTTTCAAAATCCAATACTCAAAACTCTAGATTCTTAAAGAAACCTTATTTACAGAAATGGCAGCACGTCCTCAATAAGCCACAGAGTACAGGAAATTAACAGGAAAGCATCTCCCTGCAACACATTTCTGAAAGAAAATAAAGTTGATAAGAGATAAGACTTGCCCAGAAACACAAGGCAGAAATCCTAATCAATTCATTTGGTGCAAATGCATTCTACTTATCACCAGTAGTGAAGATGTACTTTCACAGACACAAAGTTGTCTAGTACAGCTGTGAAGGCAGATCAGAATACAAACTGAGGAAAAGCATTGCCCTGACAAATTACACACATTTGTGGATATAGTCACTGCTCCTACTGTAAACTTCACTCAGAAGATACAGGTTGCTTACAGTATTTGTCACACAGTCAGGGCTGTAACAAAATATTGGCCTGGAAGACCTAGGAGCTGGCCCTTTGCTGCTCTGTGTGGCCCAGTGTACAGCAGGCAAGGGCTGCTCTGACTCCAGGCAAACACCATGGCCCTTGCTAACTGCCCAAGGATTTGGGCAACAGCCCAGAATCAGAAGGCTAAGCACAATTCTTCAGAAACTATCATAAAGAATCTATTTTTCCTGGCAGAAAGAAAGTCAGCACACATTTGAGAAAGCTCAGATGCATTAAATGGGATTCCCAGGGAGACAAATGGAGACAAGAGACAGTTCATCCATAGTAGTACTACAGTCAAAAATCTCATGCTATTTGCAGTCTCTGAGGCCTTCACAGACACACAGCTCATGTACTACACGCACATTCCGGCAACCAGAGAAAGAGTAATAGAATTTGATAAGGAAGAGCAAAGCAAGATCACTCCCAAGCACAAATGACTACAAGCAAAGCCTCCAGTGGCTACGCAGTCTGGATTTCAGCATCTCTGCACTGTCTCTAGTGGGAAGCACACAGCAAAGTCAGTCAGTGCCTTCACTCTCCCGGAAGGGTTTGCTCGATACTTTGCTGCCACAGCAGCAATAGTGGAAGAGACATCACTTTGAGAACTGTCAGACACCTGTGAAGTGTTAAGAGCTTGCTAACTGCTAGTAAGTTAAACTGGGGTGGAGGAAGATGGAGAGAGTAGGGTGGCTGAATAGTTACTTTTCTTATCAAATCCCAAAAGACCACTCAGGCTTGGGAAAAGAAAGAAAGAAACCCAAAAACGCCTGAACACACGAACACACCAAGAGGTTTTTTGCTTTCTCAGCAAAGCAAAGAACAAGGTGGGCAGGGCAAAGTAAGTAAGCAAATTCTAAACTCATGCTGATAAATACATACACCAAGAAAGCTGCTTGAGTCCTGATTTTTGGTTCTAGGGAAAGCTCAGAAATATACCAAGAACAAGATTTCCGAGCAGACAGCTTTACACTGTGCACTCAGCTCTATCAGGCCTCCAGCAATCAACCAACCTCCATTGTACATCTGCTCAGTCTCTGTACCAGCCTCTGTCAGATATGCAAGTATCACTTGGCGAGCAGAACTAAAAACACTTCCATTGCTATAACATATGCCCAAGGCCTTGTTCTCTATATCCCTCAAAACAAAGGGCTCCTCTGAACAGGAGATACACACTGGAAAAAGCAGATTCAATGAATTAATGAAATTACACTTTGCAACCAGAAGTAAAAGGACAATTAAATTTTATGTTGCTTCATCTTTAAAAGTCTTCTCACTGCAAGCCTGGATTTGGTACACAAAGGCAGCTACTCTATGTTTTGCCTTCAGCCCTCAGGTAGAGAAGAGAAAAACAGGTTCTCTACAAATTTGAAGCAGTGGGACTTCCTGCAGGGAAACAGTAACTAACATCACCAGCAAGGCAGCAGCTGCCTTATAGGACTGAGTCAGGCAAGCAAAACACTCCGTAAAGACAGGCAACAGAAGTTCTACTGAAGGCACCTAATTCCAGAATATTGATTTTATCACAGATAACCGTTACAAAGTTACATCACCTGTTTTGCAATGAGAACAACCTTTACAGGTGTAACAAGCAATATATAAAATGGAGAACGTACCTTAGGAGAACAATTGTGCTCTCCCTCTACATCAGAGAAGCTTAGCAACATCACCAACTGCTCCACAAACAATAAGTTCATCTGGCTCATACAACTGCTGCACCTACTGCTAAAAGTACCAAAAAAAAAGCAGCTGGCAAGCACATTTGATTTTTTTCTGTAAAATTTCTCATCTTTGCACCCCTTTCCCTGTAACCTCCAGGTTAGTTATGGTGTTCATTTAAACCTTGCATCCTCTTCACCTCCAAAGGCAGTCACATCATATGCAGACAAATTAACAATGCAAAAAAGCAGTACTGCCCCATCTACAGGCCAGCCCCAAACAAATTTCAGAGCCAGTAGAAGCTATCAAGTAATGCAAATGCTTCAAGTAACAGATACCCTTCTCAAAGAGATTAGGACACAGGCAACACAGTTCTTAGTGTGAAAGGTGCATGTTCAGAAAAATGTGGTCCATATCTCAAAGGCTTCAAACCAGTGTAACTAACACTAATCAGAAATCCATGATCTACATCTTTTATTAAGTAATCATCTCTACTTGCACTAATTATGTAATTGAGGAGTGCAATTATTAAATTATATATATATATACATATAACAAAGTGGAATAACATTTGTATCACAAGTCCTGCCAGATGCCTCCCACATGCACGCATGCACTGTCCTACAGTAAAGATGATTAAAAGCATGTAAACATTTCAGACAATGAATTAAGTGAGCAAAACACGCCCTAGCACAGAACTAAGCTATCCTAACCTCTGTTGTCCTCTTTGGTTTATGGGAAAGATTTTAGACCACGGGTGGAAGACTTAGGAAAGTTAAAATCCTCACTACAGAGGTTTTGTTCACCATGCAGCATGAGAGCTCATTCTCAGCTGGCTTCGTCCAGCCAGAGTTTCAGTCTGGATGAGAGCAGAAGGTGCTGTTGCTTCTCAAGTTGTAGTATATGTAACCTGGAGGCAAACAACACACTTCAGCTTCTTAAATTTGGGCAGCAACAGATCAGCTCTTACAAGCAGCTGTTCTCACCAAGCACCTGACAGTCCTGAGTCCCGGGTCTTCCACTGTTTGATGGGATCACAAGCGACTGCAGTGGGTACCCAAGGGTCTTGGGCTTGTCATCCTCACGAACAGAACGACCTTTTTCTGCAGAGATGATGGAGATTTCAAAATGCTGAAATCCAAAGCGAGGGCCAATTGAAATGCAGTGAACGTAGGTTTGATTGGCAGCTTTCCTGCGTCTGTCTATCACTGCGTAATAAACACTGGATGATGGCAGAAATGAAGATAAATGCTTTCAGCAGCCCCCCTTTTTCCCTCCACCACCCCGAACTCCATCCACCCCCACTCAGCACATGACAAAAGAGTTTAAAGAGTGGGGGGGGAGGGACAGGAGGGGGGAAAAGTCTTAACAAAGACTTAAATAAAAAAATCCTCTAATCTTTTCTTATAGGCCACCTACACGTGACAGATATTTATCCATCAGTCTCAACCTCCTCAGAGGATCCAACATATCTTGGCATATGGAGAAATGAACCTTTGCCAGTCAACTATTGCTCATTTATGAATCAAGCCATACAAGCCAATGTCTGAGTTTAGACTGAGAGGGAAAAAAGGGGTGCAAAACCACTTCCCTTGGCACTCCAGCACTCCCTCAGTGAAAAGCAGGCTAACTTCAGACTAGTACTATCAAACTCTCAGAAGAACAACTAATACTCTAGAGCTGCACAGGCTTTGGGGTACAAGTTTTGGGAACATGAAACATCTACATAGTATGGGAATTTCTTTTCCATGTATTTAACAGAAACCAGAGCTCAAATTTTTTTCTAGACTAGATCCTTTACCCTTAATTTGTTAGTGTCTGCAGGTCCCCTTGTAGTAAGAGAAAAATTTATTATGATGCTTACAGATAAGCTTGAGGAAGCTGGAGAATCCCCTTAGCTAATTTGTGACTCCATTTGAGGGAATGATTAGGCCCTGGTATAAAATTCCCCCTAGATTAGTACTTGCATCTCTAAGCATGAGTACCTTTGAAAAGTAATTACCTCTTTATGAAACCATTTGTAACTGTAGCTGATACTGAGGTTAATCTATACTTGTAGAAAAGATCCATCAGAATTGACGGGTTTTACATTTACTTTTCTAGACTTACTACAATCCAGGCTCCAGGAAGTCCAAAACACAGGACAAACCTATTTGATAAACCAAGGACAAGACTCTTTGCTGCAAGAATACACGAGATTCTCTCAACCAGTTCTGAAACCATTTGAATTCAAGCAAAATGGTTACTGAAGTCTAGTGGAAATGCAACAGGTTCTTACACATTTCTAACCCTCAAGTATTTTATGGGACGGCCTAGTTTGGGAGACTGCCTTTGATGACAGTAAATATGTTAAGTTCTGAATGTGAATTTGACAAGTCCCAGCAAACCTCTGTTCCAGGCTACCTCAAAGACACAGCCTTTGAAGTGGATGAGCTAACTATCTAAAACTGGGCTAGTGCTGTAGAAACAGTATGCAGAGCAACCTGGTGTTTTTAACCATTTGTTTTGCTTGTTCTTCAATGTACAAGTAAGCTGTAAATAGGAAATGGGCAAAATGATTTTCATGTATGGATGCACAATATGCTACTAAGAGTAGTTCAGCATACACTAAGCACTGAAAGGATCTTAGATTCAACATTAACTGAGAAAGCCTCTAAGAGGTCTATGCTCTCTGAAGGCTGAACCTTCAAAAGGCTATTATTTTTTCTTTATTCCAGATGTATAAAATAAGAAGAAATGTAATTTCCCATTCATGTTCATTCCTACTGCAAAATTTCCTTCTAAAAGGGGCAATACTTAGCATGCCGAGTTCCACAGTCCTATCAGCTATGGGAATTGGAGCAGGGCTCAGCTGTAGGTAAGTGAAGATGACCGTCCTAATAGGATCCAGTCAAGTGCCCAAGGGGCCCACTCACGTTGAGAACAATGCAAACATAATACAGGAAAGGGAATTTTCAGCCACAAGTTTTAGACTTCAAAAGGAAATCAGTTAATTTGCAACAAACACAAACAATAAAAGAACAGATGCCTGGCCAAAAGCCTCCACCTCCAATAGAGTCATGATGGCTCTCTGACATCTTACCTTCCTATATTTTATTTCTTTGTCTGATCATCTAACAATTAATAGAGAAATGTGTCTTGTAAGCATTTGTCTTTGATGGTAGAGTCCAGTTTTCCCTCAGGGAAACTATAAGACATTAAGATCCTTTTCAAATGCATCCCCTCTTATCAGTATTGTTTGCATCTCATCAAGCAAGCCGGGGGATTCTTCTCCTTAAGAGAATTCACACTGTTGCCGTTCACTCAATAGAGATCCCCCTGCTCGTGTCACCCTGCTACGCATGAGAGTTGGAAAATCAGATATGCAATAGCACGGAGAGTTTCCTGAACAAGCAAAAGTTGAGGCAATAATATTTGCACAGAACAGAGGATGAGGAAAATCCTGTACTCTGTGAAAAATAAATTAATCTTATTAGAGCCTTTACATATACACCTTGGCACAAGCAAATGTCTCTGTTTAGGAAGGTGTCATCCTACTCAGTGTGACCAATAAAGAACAGTTTCATTTCCTTGCTGTAGCTACATCAACTCTCTCAGCTTCTGTTAGTGACAGATCATGGCCTAAGTCCCCCAGCTGACAAGAACTTTCTCCAGCCATCCGATATCAGATATGCACTGCTGAATAGAAAAAATCCCAAACAAACAAACTGTGAGGAATACACAGAATCACAGAATTCCTTCCTTCTACCTCCCAAATCTCTACCAATCAGCACCTCAAGTACAGCACTGCCACAATGAAAGTCTGACAGGATTTAAATAGTATCTGCACACTATCTTTTATCTGTAAGATTCATAATCTCTTATGCCATGAGAGAAAAAAAAAACAAAACACAACAAAACGGTGAGAAATACCATCTGAACCATGGGCAGACCAGAGTATCTTATTCACAAATCACCTTAGCGATGAGTTGAGAGCAACTGCTCAATAACTGCTAGAAAGGAGACGGGATGAATGAGAAAAGTGAGATCTTGATTTTGGCAACTGAATGGAAAGTAACAGTTGCATGTTGTTAATGATATATAATTATTTAGCTTATGCACAGTTTAAAAATTCATTCTTGCAGGGTAGTAAGTACAATTCACCAGAGAACCAAAAATCCTACTTGCAAAAGAAGCAGAGATGCAAGTCTTAGTGCTGCTCTTACATCTGTCCAACTCAAATGAAGCTGTTAAATGCTATTTTTGTCTTTATAAGAAAATCCTTATGAACAAGGACTGTTTAGGCTCAGCTATTTGTATTCTCGTTAGTCATTTATGATGCTTTTAGCTGCAGTGGATGGGAAGTTCCCCGTGAAGGCTCCACTACACTATTGCTTTACACTATGTAACAGCACACATGCATACACATTTAAAAGAGCAAAACACCACTTGTTTATGGACCATCATGAAACTCCTGGAATTCTGATACTGGATACAGTACTGGAAAGGCATGTAAAGAGATGGAGGTGCTCCATGAAGCCCTCAGGTAAAAATAAATGTCAAGGGGCTAGACAAGTCAAAAGAAATCTTTCTGCAAATTGAGATGCTGCATCATTGAAAGAGTTTAGCAGGAAAAGGTTATGGATATAAAAGAAACACCTGTTACTGTTGGCTGAAACAATTTGCAAGTTGTTTGAGAAGCGGGTGGTCAAACAACCTCTCTTTTTTCATTTAGGCCCCTTGCTGGGAAGGGTAGTCAAAGTGGTTAAACTTGTTTTGAGATTCCTTCTCTATTTCCATGCGATTGCGGCATGTGTTAAAAGCATGCCTCACACTACCATATGATTCAGGCAGTAAAACATGTTTCCTTCAGTACAGCCTTTTAGGGAAAATATTCAAGCAAGCACTAAAAATATATTCCAATCTTCATTTCATTTAACTAATGTTTTGGTTTGACCTTTTCTGCATACTTGCAAGCCTTTTATACGATTTGTCTGTATGCATTAAAGAAACCCCAACATAAAACAGTGAGTAAATGGTTGGAGAAAGGGATTTACACTTTCTTCATAATTTCTATTATAAAATCCTCTGATATTTACAAAATCAGCTATAAGAGCCATGAAGCTACTGCCTTGGAATGGGAGTCTGAAACCTACTTACTGGAAAATATTGGGGAAATAAAGACTATCTTGTCAGCGTGAGGAGAAACAGTAATTTGGGTTACAGGCATTTCTGCATCTGGAGGTCCACATCAATCTACTAAAAAAGCAGTAAGATTTGAAATCTGCTCCCAGGCAACTGATGCTGCAAAGGAAAAGTGGTTTTGCAAATTAATGAGGGGTGGGGTGGGGGAAGCAGTGAATGAGTCCAAGATACACTGATAGATGAAAAGGCAGAACAGAGCTGAACTCTGCAGTCTCTAAAGAAATGTGTATTCACTTCCTTCACCTCTGAACCCATACATGCAGGCATGTTCACAGCCCTGCTTCCTTGTAAATTTCCAGAAATAGTAGGTGACTCTCCAAATCAAAATGCCACATCTCTCCTGCCAGAATTCAAAGAAATCCCATGTAATGTGAACTAGGAAGGTCTCAATAGCTAACGCGTGCTCTGTGTGTCTGGGGTTCCTCCCTCTGCTTACTCTGCAACTCGTGATGCCTCTGCTCTCTCCCATCACTAAGTCCCTTGCACCATTACCAAGCTTGTCATTAAATGCTTTTCGAAGTCCGCTTTTTAACCTTCACATCTGTGTTTATTCTCTGCACAAAACCGGAGTGGAATCTGTGCCTGGCAGGCATTTCCTTTTGTAAAACTCCTTCTTCTTTCCTTTTCTGACTTTTCAGAGCATGAAATGTGCCTGCTAATCCTAATTGCTGCAGATGGAGAGTCTTGCAGAGACTAGACAAAGGGGGCATCCTTCCACCAAGCAGCTGTAAGCAGGCACCAGACTCTTAAGTTCTCGAGTTTCCAGAGCTCCCATCTCACATTTCTGCAGAACACAAGGACAAACTTCCACAAGCAGCTACACCAGGAATGGGGACTTGACTTCCCAGACTTACCCTCTCCTGCCTAAACGGCCCCCCCAGCACAAGAGCACAACTGAGCTTACTGTGTGACCTGACTCAGTCCTCAAATAGTGCTGCTGTATGTCAAAGCAAAAATGCTAAATGTCTGGCTTTTAAGGGTCATTTGCCTGTCTATATTGCAACATCAGCTCTCTTACCAAGGAAGAAGTTTGCAAAGTCCCACTGGCACACCCACACATTTGGCCTTTCCATTAGCAGTGCCTCAGCCAGAGGCATCGACAAACTGAATCAGTATGGTATTAAGACATTTTTGCCTCCAATAGCCATTGATGAAGTTACTTTTCTAGCTTAGCAGTGTCTGGATTCAGAGGAATATTTCCACTGCAGCAACAAAAAACTCCTTCAGACAGTTGCTGTCATTGCCTAACCAGAATATCCTTACCACCCAAAGCTAAATGCCTGTGTCCTCCACAGCTGCCACACCACGCTGTCTACAAAGTCTACTGCAGTTCACTCATCTAACATAGATGCTAACATATATCAGACTAATCCAGCCTTGCCAAAACTGTTGTGTATAGTTTTAGATAATTCAGAAGTCTTGCAATTTCTTGTTATAAAAACTGTTGGCCAAGACCATTGCCAACTCTAGCCCATATTCCACGCAGGTTATACTTTATAATCAATTCTGTAGCTCGTAAATTAATGTGGCCAGTTTTGGTTCACACTAAGTAATTCCTCTTCCTAAGAGGCCTAAATAATGTTGTAACAGCACTCCCACCTAACCAATATCGCTACACCAACAGACAGATGTAGAATAGACACAAAAATAAGTCAAACTGCTTTACACAGAAAAGCCTTTTCCATTGTAAGTGTGCATTTCAACTACATGAAATCCTATTAATCCGAACAAATCAGCAAGCCAAATTCCTGCTACTGCCTCTGCAGCTCTTTACTGCAAGAATGTGTGCTTAGCACAACTTGAAATGTGCATGTCTTATGCCAAAACGCCCATCTGGGTGGAGAAGAAACCTCAGCAATATCTTTGTAGAGCACATGCATGCTTTATCAACCACCACACTGCAAAAATACAAACTTTCACTAATCCAAGAAGCAGTATGTTCCCTGGAAGGGTTTGAATTCTGCAGATTTAACTGTGTATCAGTACAACAACAAGCTTCCACACTGGAGCCACTTTTCATTGTGGAAATAGCAGTACACAGCATCAATAAAAGCACCAAGCACAAAAACTTATTCAAAAGCTTGTACTTGCCAGTGAATGGAAGACTTGCAAAAGTTATTACTACCCTTAAACACATTTCAGGACTGCTGTATTACAGCACCAGCCCTGTGCATCCAAACTTGTAATGGAAACGCTGTGTCAGCTTAGTGACATAGACTGAGCTACCATTGCAATACAGAGCACTAGCTAAACATGCTCAGTGGTGGATTTTCACAGGAATAATATCCTGTGAGCAGGACACATCACTTGAAGAAATATTTATCTGTTCTGAATTTGTACTCATCTAGGCAGCTTAAGATGAAGTCACTTGCTCTCCGAGAAAAATGCACCTCCATTAATCTAGGAGAGGGTCCTGACAACTTAAGTAAACTCCATATAGTAAACCAACAAAGTGTCTTAGGGCAAATGAGGAGCTCACAGATGAAAGATATAAAATATATGTTAACATGTACCCATTAACAGCCTCTTCTCAGACCCATGAGTGTCCTGCAGTCATCGTGTGTGCAAAAGAAACAGGCGTTAACCTTGTGTAAGTTTAATGCTGGAATATAGCATTAACAATACAATACATGAATACAAAGCTGGAAAGACATCACTAAAACGAACAATTTACTAGGTATCCTCAATCTAAAGAGCAGGAAGAAGAGAAGGCAGGACAGGAACTGGAAAGTAAGCAGACAGACTTGCTGTTTGCTGGGTAAAGCAATGAACAGACACACAGCCAAAAGAAAGCAGAAAACAAGCAAGCTGAGAAAACACAAAATCTAACAGTAGTTTAACTCATGTGAAGGCAGTTTAAATTTAAAGCCTGGTGAGATGGAAAGGAGGAAGCCCAGGCTGGAAGAATGTAATAGGGAGACCACATTATTCCAACTGAAACAGAACGAAGTAAAAGAAACCTATAGCAAATAAAGTACTTCGCTATCACAATGTTCTGAACACTTTCTCATGGAAGAAGTTTTGAGAGTGGTTTGGCATGATCTAGATAACAGCAATGGAAGCAAGACTCATTCCTTATTGCCACTAGCTTTACTGCACAAAGCAGGTTGCAGCACCCCAGCGAGTGCGCAGGGATCTCTGTTTGGAGCCAGTACAGAGATTCAGGCTCAAAGGGTGACTCAGATCCCAGAGTATGCAAAGCAAGACTGACACAGCACGTTAGTCCACACCTTGACAGACCATGTGTAAAAACATGAAAGTAACTGTGCGACATTTGGAACAGTGATGCCGTGTCAGAGCCCCCAGAAGTCAGGATTCCACCAACAAGTTCGGCCAAACTCAACCTCACAGTGACTTCTGTAAATCTGTGCCATAGCTCAGTTCCACGCAGACAGGTCCAATCCACTGCAATTACAAAACTGACAAGAAGATGAAAAGAGACTAACACCTTATCCCATTATTCTTAAGAAGTGTTAAAAGTCAAACTCAAAGCCACATCCAGAAAAACTAAGGCAGCAGAAGCACTTCTTAGCTACTCAGCATGCAGGCCTTGCACTGCACAACGAATGGATACTTAGATGGGTTTTATTCCTTTTTCAGGGCAGACTTGACCTTAATCCATCTTGAAATAGCTCATAATGCTTCCAGAGGGTCCTAAGTGGACTTACCCAAGAAGCTGCTGCACAAAATAACCACCACAGCTATTCCATATAGCATTTACAAGCAAAAGTGGAGGGAAATTTCATATGATGAAAATAGGGCAATCACAATTTACTGGTTTATGGCAAAATTTTAAACTATACACAATCAAGATGTGGAGCAAGCCATGCTTTACTGGAGGGCAGGGGTCACAAACTAAAAAGAAACAGTGGTGAAATGTTCCAGGATCTCATCCTCATGGCAGCAGATTCCGAGGTCCAGCTACTGCCAGATCAAAGAACCAGCAGTGGCACACTCTAGAAGATGATGAACGCTCCAAACCAGCCTCTCAGTCCTAGGATTCAGTGTAAAATTACAGTCCCAAATGACAATTTTATTAGGCCTCACAAGTCATAGGACAGCAGAAATTAGGTACTAGCTCACTAAAATCACAGAAGTGATCAGGGAGACCAACATCCAGTTACAGCTAGTTTCTTTGCAAGCAGAGAAGTTATGACACTGTTTTGCCTTCAGCTTTCACTGTTTCTTGTGTCAACAGACATTCACATACCCATGAATGAGTGTTCTTCCATGGAACCTCATCAGCCAAGCTGAACTAGGAAAAGATAGAAACACACTCCTCTTGCATAACTTACATGCCTTTCACATACAGAATCCAATAAAGACCTCAGCAAAATGCTTTCTCACCATACCTTTCAAAATCTTTGCAAATCTGCTCACTCCATTTGGCCTACGAGATCTTTCTCTAAACTTTATTATTGAGTCCCTCTCCATCTCAACTTAATGTCTTCCAGCATTTACCATCAGCCCTTCTCTCTTATTTCATCTTGCTATGATTTCCAGTCCATAAGCACTGTTAGTTACTTGTCTCCCCTCAGCCTTCTTTCTCCTGTGTCTTCTTTTCCTTCCACTCTGGCAAAGTAGTTTTGGATTTCCTTTATGCTTTCCAATGTCCTCATAATGAGGTTGTGGGGATGTATATGTACGTGTTGGGTATTTGCCTCCTTCCCTCACCATCAGATTTTGAGCCTGACCCAGCCCATTACACCATCTATTGCAAGGTAACACTACTGAAAACTGCCACCAGACCAATTCCCTCCGTTACACTTTTCTACTCTGGCATCTCAGAGCAGACTTGAGATCTGACTCGGTTGGTCTGTGGTGAACCAGAAGACAGATCCTCAAACAGCTTCTGTGTACAGCACACCAGGAGACATCACATGGATGGGTGCATGCATGCCCACACCATGAATGCTAATACGAACAATTGTTTGAAAGAAGACAAAGTGTTTCTCCAGCTTAACTGAAACCCACGCCTGCAATCCCAGCTACCTTTGACTCATTCCTCAAACCCTCCCCTCCTCCAGCATCCATTTGTCTCTGCGCAGAATCTCAGCTGCTTATAAGAAAATTACCAAGTGACATTACTTCCTCTGCCTTTTCAACCTTCCCTTCCCCTCCTTCAATTCTTCCCGTAACAGACAAGCATGTTCCCAGCCCTTCTAAGCACTCCACCGGCCTCTATGATTTTTCCCTCTTTTGTATCAACTTCTATCCCTTGCCATTTGTCAGTAAACATGTGTATGCTCTTCTCCTCCCTCCCACAATACAAATATGCATCAACTTCTTGGATCTCTAAATTTCTCAGAGACTGTGGATCACAGTTTGGATGTCTACGATGAGAAGGGGAAATGCATTGTCTCGTATGTCCTTCTCATCTCTAGCTCTCAAACTATACCATATGAACTCCTGGCAGTCCTGTTCTTTTTCCTCTCCAGCATACCTTCCATCTCAACTACTACTGAACCTGCTCTGCTTCTAGTGACCCCCTTGCTGGTCAAAACTCAGGACTAATAGTCTAACTGTCCTCATGAACTCTTTCTTAGCAAAGGTATAAACATTTTTGATTTTTGGATTACTCCTCCCTTGCCTTCTGTGAATGGCTTCCACCTACCACTACCACTCTAGCCAACCTCAAAGATGCTGAAAGAGACAACCGAGCAATTATGACCATCACTACAATTTCTTCCACACTCTGCTGCCAGCCCTGAAGTTGTCTAATGGGCCATAAGCCACACCTACCTACTCCTTCCCACCTATTCCTGCAAAACCTGGTGGGTTGAAACATATTGCTACAGCTGAAATTGTACCTGGTTTCAGGCAGTGCTTGAAGCAAAAGGAAGATATGTGAATCTGGCTCCCAGACCAGCAAGAGTGCAATTCAGAAGCCAGGCTACGAGGGAACTCAAAGTCCAGAGGTGCTGCATCTGTAGAGGCTGGCTCACAGCTCTCACTGATTTTGAACTCTCAGAAACATAACTCCTGCCTGCCAGGGCTTCTGGATTACAGCCCACACTGAGCTCAACAGGAGAGTGTGTCAACCTACTACTCAAGGAAGCAAAATACAGCTTTCTTTAGTAGCACTAACTTGCAGCTCCTGCTTAGTTCAAAACCAGCTCTGAGCTCCTGCAGACACTGGAGACCATTCCCACTTCAGCCACATTCCAGAGGCGGTGGGTGCACTAATTTGAAAAAAAACATAGCACAGAGGGACACATATGAGGTACACCTCCACCTCTGGATCCTGTTTATATTTTCTAGTGTACAACATCTCCTGCTGTCTACATTTACTTTTGAGTTCTTAAGCAATGAGTTAAAAAGCTAGTATGAGCTTACCTAATGCTCTCATCCTGACTTGAGCCTGTGTTTGCTACTGCACAAATGCTTTTTGGCTTCTCTGCTCAGTTTTCTTCAACAACTTCCCCATCTCATGCAAGACACTTAACACCTTCCACATTCTTAACAACCCAAAAGCACTAACAAATCGAGCCTTTATGTTTTGGGGAAGGTCTGAAGCCTAAATTTATTTCCTAGGCTCTGCCCTTGCCACGGGCATGTTCTGAAACTCCTCCAGGTTCCACACAGGGGGCAACTCAGCACGGCTCATTTTAGGGTAAAATACCCAGGTAAGATAAACTGACAAGTCAAAAGTAACTCTGAGGAAGCAAGCAAGCTGTCACTAACCCTGCCAAGATCTTCCTATACATCTTCCCCCACAGTCAAGGAAAGACAGCAGACCAGAAACATAAAACCAACAGCACCAGCTGAGTAACAATACTATGTGGAGGGAAAACTACTACTGCAGAATCGAATAGCAAACACAACCTTTGATTTGTATGCAATAAGTGATAACAGATTGAGACATTAATGCTCAATTATAAATAAAACATCCAATGGTACAATCCTATCTACCTGCAAAAGGGACCAGGAGATCAGCACATGGCATTCTTACCAGAGCTCTTACACAACATACAACTATGTTGCCATAGCAAGAACTTCCTCCATCTTTATGACAGGGTGCCTATAAAAATGTCTATAAAGATATTCTATACTGGGCGTAGCAAATCTGGCTTAGGGTTTGCTTTGTGGTGTTGGGCTCCCCCCCACCCCCCACCCCATAAAACACATTAGCAAAAATCATGACTAATCTCTTCAAAGATGACAGCCAAACGTGGCAGGCCACTGAGGATTCCTACCCTTCTGCACGGCAGATCGCACGGGTTCCTGCCTCCCCTCTGCGCTCTGGAGCGTGGGTAATTTTTTTATTATTTTTTTCCCCTTTTAAAAGGAGGCAGCAAGCTCTGGGAAAATACTTTTATGGCTAAGTGAGTTTTACCACCCACAAAGAGACAGGTCCCCAAGGGGCCCTCACCGCCCACAAAAGATGAGCACTTCTGTAAAGCCTTACCCCTTCTGATATAATGATATCTAGAAATTCATCTCTTTAACAATGCATACAAAAGGAATCAGCCTGCACCCTTCACTTTTAAGAACATGATCATCTCTCTCCAATGCCTTTCTGAATCTCAAAGGCAGCTTTAGATTCACAGCCACCAATACAAAGAAAGGCTTACTGGGACAGTTTGCATCAGAAAACACATTATACAAGCTTTCTCAGATGCAATGCTCGCTTCCATCGTGCACCACTGGAACAGACTATAGCTTGTGATATGGCTGGCAGAACCTCTCTGGCAATGGGACCACTGAAGACACTCTATGAAAACTCCTGTCCATCTACCAGGAACTTTGAGACCAGTACTATGATCATAAATTTTCCTTTGAGACTAGGCAATAATTTTGCTAGTTTAAACACTCCATGTACTGGAAATAAAACCTGTTTCAGCAATCAGTTACTTCAAGGTAAGTGGTGAACTTTATGCAGCAGGACTTCAAGAAATTAAAAAACCTCCCAACACCACTGCTCAAATATCGGTCTTTTTTTTTTCCAAGCTAAATTGTTCTGATATCAGGTTCTGCATCTTTCTATGCTTTTTGTCTACCGTATTAAAGGGTGCTCTATCAGAAATCTTTCCCCCACAGATATCAAGTAACAACAACTACCTACTACTTCTTTGATTAGCTAAGTACATTAAGCTTATGTCATTCTATAGCTGAAGTTTTCCTCAGCTGATTCTTCCTTCAGCTATATTGAGTCCTTCTGAAATGTAGACACAAAGAGTTGCATGTGGATTTGAACATCATCTGGAATGGTGTCAGTAAGACCATATTAAAAGGTAACAGTTGTTTCATACTCCCCGATATTGCCTGCCTACATGAGGTTGTGGAGCTGTATCATCAGGACAAGAATTCATATTCCCTTGATTCACATGCGGCTCCCCAAAGACATTTTCAGAGTCACTACATTGCCCAAAACAAGACTTCACAAACTGCAAATGGGATACACATTACTGGTCCCAAGGTATCTAATACTATTGTCACAACGGTATCATTGCTCGGATCACCACTGGGAACAAAGCAACTGCAGGAAAGAGCGGCCCTCCAAGTAAATAGATTTCAATTACCACTTTCACACTCCATATTTTACTGTCTATGGTCAGAAGTGGATTGACCCCATATCCCAAACACCCGGTTCTTTGAAAGGTCAACAGCAATTAAGAGAGCTTAACAGCTGGCTTGTTTGAAATACATCTTGCCTCTGGCCCAGAGTCATTCCATAAAACTGCTTCGTTATCTGTCCAAAATCTTCCGTGTTGTTTCAGCTTGATTCAAGGGCTTTGAGTACCATTGTTCCCATTTGCACAGTCTTCCACAAATGTATATGAAAGCCTATGAAGTACTGGTAACAAGCCAGCAATTGCACCATCATCTCTTCTGGGATACACAATAGTAAAAGCGTAATTAGCATTTCAAGGCTCTGTATTTGGGCCCTTTTAACCCTTTAATACGACTTTATCTATGAAGGACAGTTGTACACATTGCTCTAACTTCTCTCACAGGGCAGCATAACCAAAGACAACCCACTGCAAACATCTCCACAATTCCTGAAATGCAGCCAGCCACAGACAGTGTCTGGCACACTTGAGTAAATGCAGATCTTTACAACTACTGCTAATCTCAGTGCAGTATCTCTTCCAGATGCTAGTCACGAATTCTCTGACGCCTCAGACCTCATCAAGCATCTCCTGTGAAGTGAATGAGCCTGCACTCACTCTGACCAGAAGACTTGTGCTCGTTCTAATCTCACTTGCAAATAAAACTTGTAAATCACACTCACAATGTACAGCCAATGATCCAGACCAAGTCTTTCTATGGACACTTCTGCTACACAAGCAGGCAACTGAGAGGTTTTCTGCTTCCAGTTACCAAAGGGAACACAAAATGAAACTCTTGCACAAAATAAATATAAACTCACAGGAAGTTAGTAACAAAACATTCTCCAGTAACATCTGCTCTCTCAGACACACCTTGAAAGAGCCAGAAGTCCTGTGCAGTAACAACCATCATAAGGTTTTACAATAGGATTAGCAGACAATGCCAATACATAGAACCAGAAGCAGCTGTACCTACTCCTGCAATAAAGTGTTTAACAGAACTACAATAAACTCTGTTCTCACCTACTGAACCCCAACATCATTTCACTGTTCCTGTGTACTCAGTCAATTCAGAAAATCACTGAAAACTGAGAGTGGAAAGGACCTCTGAGATACTCTAGACCACTCCCCTGCTCAGAGCAGAGTGAATTACAGTGGGTTACCAGTGACTATCTCCAGTCAAACTTGAATATCTCCGAAGATAGAGACCCTATAATCTTCTCAGGCAAACTGTTACAGAATTTGACCACTCTCACAGTAAGAAAAAGTTTTCTTGGGTTCAAATGGAATTTCAATTTGTGTCCATTGTCTTTTGTCCTTCACTGGGCATCCCTGAAAAGAGTCTGGCTCTCTTCATTTCCTCAGTTACTTATACACATTGACAAGATCCAGTCCAAGCCCTCTCTTCTCCAGGCTGAAGAGTTCCAGGCTGAGTCTCTCTCAACCTGTTCTCAAGTCAGTCTGTAAACCATTACTCATCTCTGTGGCCCTTCACTGCACTTACTCCAGTATGTCCATGCCCTTCTTGCACTGGGGGTCCAGAACTGGACAAAGTACTACAAATGTGGCCTTACCAGGCCTGAAGAGAAGGATCGCCTTCCTCAATCTGCTGGCAGTGCTCTTCCTAATTCAACACAGTACAATGATGGCCTTAATTTCTGGCAGGGCACATTTGCTGGCTCATGTTCAACCCGCTGTCCACAGAACCCCCAGGTCATTTATTGCAAAGCTGCTTTCCAGACATTAGGTCCACAGCCTCTACTGGTGCATGGGGTCATTCTTCCCCAGGTGTAAGACTTGGCATCTCTTTTCACTGAACTTAATGAGATTTGCTGGTCCATTTCCTAGTCTATGAAAGTCCCTCTGAACAGCAGCATAACTTTCTGGTTCATCACTTACTCCTTCCAGTCTTGCTGCAGATGCACTCTGACCCATCATTCAAGTGATGAATGAAGATCTCCTCTTCTAGATAACATCCTTTCTGCCAACAGAGCAGGGTATAGCCTGCCTAATTTTAGGCATCTAAGTAATCCCCAGCAGAAAAGTGCTCTTCCAAAACTCCCTCTCTAATCAATGTTAAATATACTGGCAGCTCCACAGAAGATTCAGTGCACCTCACTTCAGCTCACTTCAGGTGATGAATCCGCAGAGCAGAAGCTTCTTTTTCTCTGCTAACTATACAGGAAGCTTGGCCTCCCAAGTCAGATGCCCCTGAAATTACAGTGTAAATACCTCCCATAGTGCACATAGCTGTGGATTCTTATTTCCAGTTGACTCACAGTCCTCTCAATTAACACACTCCCAGACTCAGCAGATTGTGATAAACTATGGGTTGAGTTACAAAAGCATAAAGGAAAGACAAGAACACAAAGGAGTGAGCAAAGCAGGCTTTAAAGTGCTAATAGCACGATTTTGACTCTTTAGCTCACCTTCACTGTGCAATATTTAAGAGACTAATGGAAAATCTCCAGTTCTCAGGTGGGAAGGTTCTTTCCATACAAAGACATTGATATACAAAATTTATTCCAGAAAATAAACTGATTTTGGAATCACTCAAGCCTTTAGAGTACTCTAGTCTCTGGAACTAAAGAAGGGATAACATCTTACAAGGGTTGTGATGCAAGTTCATTCCATCTGCCTACTATCTCTAGTGCTTTGCACTCCTAATGTCCCAGCCAAAGAATTCAAACTGTACCTCTTCACAGATGTAAACAGAGAAGTGTTTGTGACCACAGAGCACATCTGTTGCTAAGTGGAAGATGCAAGTGAACAGAGACACAGAGCAAGCAGGGCATAATAAACAGACAGCCAGATTAAAGTTACTCCATACAGAAAGTACCTTGACACTTTCTGGCTGTTTGTGCTTTTTGTATATGACAGTGTACAGCAGGAGCAGACATCAAAACGAAGACGAGTAAATGCTCAGACTCTCAATGCAGAATTTGATATTTTGGATGTGAGGGAAAGACTAACTGGAAACAACACACACAACCTCTTCCATCACATAAATGCATATGTTAATAGCTTTCTCTTAACACTACCTATTCACACACTTTCAGGAGACATCTAGGCAGACAGAACTAAACCCCGTTTAGCTCAGAGGAGCATTTATCTGCATCAAAATCAATGCCACCAGCTTAGGAACATCTATGGGGGTCTTTGCACAGGACTAGCATTTCAGAAGAGATTGCCTGTAGGTCATTCAAAGGGTAATTGCATCAACTACCTATCAGCCTTCACTGTGCCAAGGTACAACAATACAGGATGACACAGATTATAGCACCAGGGAAGAGGCAGCTGGACTGCCAATTAAAGCACAGAGCCGGAAAAAACAAACTCGCTGGTGTCTTGCAAT
This sequence comes from Cnemophilus loriae, assembly GCA_013397755.1. NCBI lineage: Eukaryota > Metazoa > Chordata > Aves > Passeriformes > Corvidae > Cnemophilus > Cnemophilus loriae. The sequence goes on along the minus strand of VZTF01006490.1, from coordinate 771,805 downwards.
ACAGGGAAAAATTACTAAAGTACTATAAAGATGGACCTGCTAGGAAGAATGTAGCATCTGTGGATCAGCTATCTGATCCCAGTGTCACCACAAAGTTGTGTATTACGAGTTGTTTTCTAGGCTTGTTTTTTTAAGCATTAACAAACTGTCTTTTGTTTTCTGGGAGAGGGATTTCATTCAAAGAATGTGTGCTAAGAAATTCACCTTCTGACCATAATCATGATGTGGTATAATCCTGTAGCCACAGCTATAAAATCCATGAACTGGAAGTCAAGAAGGGATCTAATAGTATGAGAAAGTTAACTCGCAGTATATGACTTTATTCTGCACATAGGACACTAAACTACCAGGAGATTTTATTTATGAGATACTCTACTGTAATTGAGCAGCAACATTAAAAACTTTCATAGCTGAAAGCTGATCTAGGAAAACAGCAGCTGGAGAGAGACAAAGGCAGATAAGAGCTGAGGTGCAGCAGCTAACCTTCCTGAAAGCTCAAGGGCTGCAAGTGTGTTTTTAGAATACACGAAGCAAATTTGTAACGCTTAGGTAAGAGGATGTCACACAATTAAAGTCTTCTCCACATTTCCAAAATCCTACTGTCTTCAGAAGCTTAAGCAACATGTTGAGTAAATCAACATCTCTGAGGATACCTCTCACCAGTCCCATAACGGGACACTCTCCAACATTCCTTCCTATAAGAAGTTCATTCATTTGCAATTCAGCTGTACGGTCTCTTTTTTTTCCCTTACATTTCTGCATGAAAGGCTGCACTTTCACAGAAATTATAAATTGTGCTCAAGTCTGTGATGAAGGTGACAGGTATCTATAGCTCTCAAGTCTCAGAAGAATCTGAGGCATATTTTAAGCCTCTTATATCACTTAGTGTCCACTGACGTAGATCACAGAAAGACCATAAAGAATAAAGTTACTCAAAGGTTTACATCTTTCCATATTTAGCAGTACCAAACAGACTTATAACAGAAACACACAGCATAGAAACCCACACATTGATTCTATTATTCTACAGAACTGTCTACTGTGAAAAGCAGGATTAGATCAGGACACTAATTCAAATTCACACAGTTGTCTCAGATGAAAAGGCAGAAGCAAGCCAATATCAATAAGCCAGTGATGGACAGCTGAAGGTACAGATTCAGAATAACACTCAAATCTCAGGGAACTGTACAGAAAATACATAACTGCTAATACTAAGAAAAACATGGGTACATCAGAGACAACTGGCAATGTGTCTTCCCATCAACTTTTGCTGGCCTTCTGGAGCTCTCAAGCTATCTTTTTCCTACTCTGCACAGCTGTGCATCACTACAAGCACATTTGAGGGATAGGAGCATTTCAGAACAGAATTAACAGCACACTGTACACGACAGAACAGGATTTGGTCAAGATGACTTGAGCCACAGGAGGCAATCACACCTGAAATGCCAGAGGAACTGGAGATCTGCCTGCAACATGGTTTTGAAGGCAAAGAAGCCTTTAATCATGATCACTTTATCATTAGGGCAGAAGTGAAAGGTTACTCTAGGGCTAACTCTACTTGCAATGACAACCAATACTCTATCCAACTGCATGTATCACAGGCTCACCAATATCCATTTACCTGGATTTAGGTTAGGTTAGAGTTTAGAATTATCACCATAATTCTTGTTAGGAGGACTATCACATGCTCAATCACATCTTTCCTGTCCCAGAAGCATGACATTTATCCATCTTAGCTAATTGTCATCATGATGAAACTTCATATGGTCGAACAATTGTGTGTTAGCATTTGCTGGCTGAAGTACAGAAATTCACCAGAAGACACATGACTTTGAATTCTCCCAGGAAGTAAAGCTTTGAAGAACGGCATAGCTTATGGGATTTTGGGAAAACAACAGCCGAACTTTACATTTTGAAATTCTAGAATTCCGTTAAAGGGATCAACTGATTCTTAGCTTCATCAATAGCCTCAGCCCCACCCCAGTGTAACAAGGCTACTCCAGCAGAGATATCCAAAGCTGAACCATTACTGCTTTTGCAGCAGGCTATACCCTGAATAGGTGTGGGATATGGAAAAATCTGTAATCAAGCTCATTCTCTGACTACATGTAAGTGTTCAGTCTTTGGTCTGAATTTATTACCCTGAGATAGCAATGAAATCACACAAACTGTAAATGTAGAATTTGTATCACTCAGCCCTTAAGCCCTGCTGAATCTGGATCTCCCCATGAGGTGGAAGACTCAGAGCAACTGTGCTGGATTGTGTTTCAACAGATAAAAGTCCGGTGGCAAAGCCAGGACAGATAAACATGACCTATGATCACACAAGGAAAAATATTTTGTTTGTTGAGATACACATAACTGAATAGAAGCCTATTAAAACAAAGTGAGGCGAGACAGAAGCATTTCACAAAGCTAGGTAACTCTACCATGAACTTTCATCTGCAGGTCTCCTAATGAGTAACAGAAATGCCAACAAAATGGCATTTGTGTCAATTTTTAAAGCCTCCTGCAAAGTTCCTTGGGAAACACTGATTCTCTTCTTCCCCTAAGCTTCCACTGAACTGAAACTAAAGCCTTCTTTGTTTCACTATACCATTAGCATGTCTCTGTCCATCCCAAAGCAGTCAATTACTATAAAGCCTGAAGCAAAAGTTCACAGAGGCGAACGAGAGGTCACAAGCACTTCAGTGGCAATGATGCAGATCTTTTCTTATAAATGATTAAAAAATATATATTAAAACTGATTTAAAAAATTTATTAAAATGGACATCCTGGTCTGTGCTACCAGATGCCAAAAAATATCTATAACTTGGCCATCACAACTTAACACTGTCCTGCTTCACAATGCAACTTAGGACAAAGAGAAATTTATTTAATAAAAAACAAACAAAAAGACCAATCCAAAAACAACAAATAAATGAACCCAAGAAACAAACAAACAACAAACCCAAACAAAACAGTGGGCAGAAATACTCAGCTTACAGAAATATTTCAAAAGAGCAGTAGGAGGTAGTAAACACAATACTGAGCTGTGTGTTCCTTGGACATAATAACACTGCTGAACTTTGCAGCAGTACTAACTCCCACTATAAAAGGTGCAACCTCATCCCTCAGAACATCTCTTTAGTATCTCCTGGGAAGCACAGAAGTGAAAAAAAATTTCTAAAAAAGAAGGAAAAAGAAAACCAAACCAAAAATCAAAACTCCACTCTGTTGGCCCACAAACGGCAGAGAACCCAAGAGACTCTAAGACTGAAATGGCCCCAAGATGCAGCATTCCACCTATACTGCCACAGGCAATCAATCAGCCTCATGAAGTGAGAAGCCAAAATATATATACTGCTTTCATCACCACTTCAGCAAACAACCACTTGAACTAGCTTTCACTGTATGGATGTTTCCTTGGAGACCACAACTCTATCACTTAGGGCAGTTCACCAAGGAGAGGAGAGTGCAGAGGGTGGCTTACAGCCCACACTACCAAGAGCCTTAAAAGAGCTGCCAAATGAACTCTCAGGTTTCTCGATGAGTCTTGAAATAAAGGAGAACATGGAAGACTGAAAAATACGCTAGTGTTATACCAGTATTTTAAAAGGTTGAAATAGGATGAGACTGTCAGTCTTGTCAACCTGACATTGATTCCAGACAAAATAATGAAAAAGCTGATATAAGACTCAGTTAATAAAGGATTAAAGGAGGACAGTGTAATTACTGCCAATCAACATAGACTTTACAGAAAAATGTAACTTGTCAAACTACCAACACTTTTTGGTGTGATTACAAGTTTCAATGCTAAAGGTAACAATGTTGATGTAATATATTTTCACATGGTGTTTTACTTGGTGCCAGAAAGCACAGTGATGCAGCATTCTGTATCAGCTGAGAGATCTGAACTGCACCAGGAGATAAGGAGGCAGGCAGGTGCTACTGGGTCGAGCCGCTGTTCCAGTGCTCCATGCAAATTAGGCTGCTGGCATGGAGATCTCTCTGTCTGTCATGTTGACTGGTATAGCTTCTTTCTCCCCCTGGGCTCCCACCTACTCTACCCATCTGTTGCCACCTTTCCCATGCTTCGCCTGGAAGTGCCTTGGCACAGGGATGGCCACCAGTCCCCTGACTAGCACAAAGGGCTCTGATTTGACCTAAGCTCTGCCTGGGATGTTGGTCCTTCTGCCCAACCCACTGCATTGCTGTACTAGTCCATCTGCATAGATAACCTGTAATTTTCAAGGGTTCATTAAACTTGAGTCTAAGGATTTATTCTCAAGGCAGTCTTCCCTAGTGTGGAGCGATTGTCTGTGTAACACTTGCATGAGAATGACACTCAAACAAAGAAAGCTGTTCACATGAAGTAGAGAGCTGAAAGTAAATGGACAGAACCTGACAGCAAGAGCTCTGACATTAAGAAATTTAGTCAGCACACCACAGTAATTCACATGCTAAGATCTCCACCCGCTCCTCTGATTTCCCCTCAGCATACAGCAGTAAATGGGACAGTGGACAGGAGCCGAAGTATAATTGGATGTATTTTCCCAAACATCAGCTCTCACTCATACTTGATCACAGAAGTTTGCTACCAGTTTTTAGAAAACTGTCACATTAGCAATACAAGGTTTTTCATCTGGCATTTTTGCTTTTAAACATAATTCAAAAATTACAGTCTGGATACTTGGCAGAACGAAGCAATTCAAGGCATTCAAGCTTAGATTAGCCTGTGTTAATGGGAAAATAGATGATGTATTTTTTCCTCAGCCAAGACTGTCAACCTCACTCACAACTCCCAGCCCAGGGTTAAAGTACTTTTGTGTTTGGATAGAGGTTTTTCACCATGATACTGAAGAAGGAGCGACCACAAGCCTTGACACAGGCTAAGTATAAAGGAAAGCATACAATCAGCACTGTAACTTTCAATGGCTCTGAAATACAATACTGAAAATGACAATGCTGCTGACCAACATAACGAGTACAAGAAATTCTCTGGCTATTCCACAACTGCAACCTCATTTTCTAGTTCTTGCCTGTCATGCCTGCACCTAATATTTGCAATTTCAACTCTCCTGGTTTCTGCAACATATGAACAAGTTTTTGAGCATGGATGTAAAAAAACATTTGAAAGCTGAAAGCACAGGTGAAATAAACCAAATATTAAAACAACATAACACAAGCAGCTACTGCATTGGAAAAATAATTCTATACCTAAGTCAATAAAAGCCTTTACTGTGCAGTCCCAGCCATTCCAGTGTGAGGTTCCACGACACTGTCAGAGCTAACAAACCTTGCCTTATGAAGGCTCAGCACAGCATCACATAAAAAAGATTGATCTTGTTTTTTGAAACTCCCATGATTACAGTTTCTGTCTTCTTTTCTTATTCTTGGCATACATACAAGAAACAGCAAGCACATGTGTGTTTTGGGGCTCAAATTCCCCAAAAAGTGCAAATGAAAAAGCCAGGCTATTTCCCAGCCACAATGGAACAGGGCAAACTGCGAAGAGGCCTGGAGGAGGGATGAAGGCAGATGTCTCCAGCAAAGCTGGGTGACACAAGAGTTCTGCAGTGTTGCCTGGCAGCAAGTAATTATCTGCCAGTGTGCTGCTTCCACGTGCCAAGAGCCAAAGCCCACACAGGCAGCAAGCACAGGCAAGCACGCGCCTCAGCTAACGCTACAGGTTAGCTCCACTGTTTCCTAAGGGATACAAGCAGAGGTGCTTTGCATGAGACTGTGGCTGAGTTTTTACTATTACTGCAACAGCACTAGGAACCACTCAACCCAAAACGTCCAGGGACACGTAAGTCTGGAAGACAACGCAAATCTATTATCAAAGACAAGACCACTGCCATATTAAACCAGCATTGCAAAACCAGCAACAGTTCTACCCCAAAATGATTGGGAAAACTCCTATAAAAACCCATTAGATAGATCCTGTCAAAAATGGCTTAGGCATAGTTGATGTGCCTTAGGATACGGTAAAGGGTCATGCAGTCTCTTGAGAAACCTTTCAGCACTCCTTTCAGTGATGGTCCTGTGATTACCTAAGGGAAGGAGGAGAACCATATCCCAACCTACTTGTCCATACATCATGTCTTGTTCTTCCCCAAGCTCCAAAATTACTCCCCCGCACTGGGGTTAATTACAGAGCAACTCAGACCCAGCCAAAAAAGACTCACCCTCAAGATACGTGTCATCTATAACCATCTCATTCATGAACTGCCAGACCACCATACTCCTCCTCCTCTTTCCCCCACCTCCTTTCCCACCTCCGCTTGCCCTCTAAGACTCCCAAATGCCTGTGTGCTGTATGTGGTGGCAGCTGAGTTTTTTAATATGCACTTATTAAGAGCCTAATTGAATCCCACATTGCCTTGTGTGCGTCTTCCTAGCCGGAACATGAACAAGGCACCCTATAATTCAATTAGAAGGACCTGCAGCAAGCCGATCATTAGTCTGTCAGGTTGTTTAAAAAAAGACATCTAGGAATAGGGGAAGAAGTTAAATAACAGGAGAATTGTTAACACCCATCCCCAATTCATGCAGCCACTTCCACACATATACCTGAAGCATGGAATCTGTAATGCTCAAGCACTTGAATGACAGCTTACTACATCAATCCAACAGTCCTTTCTCTTGCTTCAGACAACTTAAATAGAACCTCAAAAGTTGGAATTACTCTTCCTAATCAATCCTTCTCTGCTCAGATTCATGAGAAAACACCACTAATATACATGACTACTGCAAACAGGAAATGTCATTACCTGCCAAGACCCTGTTGACAGAGGAATGGGTGGCCAAGCCAGGCTGTCCCCGTTCATGGAAAATCCCAGCGTAAGGCAAGTACTCTGGCAGCAAGAAGCGTCTGCAAAACAAAGTGCGTAAAATATGGAGAAAGCCATCCTGTGCACTACAGCCCTGAAGAGCAATTGCAATTACTTTGAGGAAATATGACTACATTCCAGCAGACTACAGTAGAGGGAAGGCTGGAAGCCGCTGCTTAGCCAACTGCTTCCCTGCTTCAAACAAAAAGTAAATTACAGATTAGATCCTCCTCTGATCAACGGGGCTGCAAAGATCAGCAGTAAACAAATCCTCTACCTCCCACAACAGTTTCCTAATCTCAAACCAGAACATTGTGCTGAGAATCTCTGATCAGATTATTTTCTCCTCCTCTTCTGCCTTCACACCGTGACCTCAACCTGCAAGTAAAAAGCACTAAGACCATGCTGTCTTTCAGACATCACACAATGAGCAGCTCATACTAACATGCCATCCCAGGAGTCCCAGAAACTGCAAACCAAAGATAAAGAAGCCCTGTGCAAGAAAAGGAATCCACTTGAAAGCACCAGAGAGCTGTACTGCAACTGGTACCTCCAGGATTTCCACACCTTTTGCTCTTACACGTAGATGCCTTACCTTGGGACAAAGCGCCCCAGCGATGGTGCAGACATGCGGGCATTCCGGGGAGCTCGGTGCCTGGATCGGTCTCCATTGTCCCTTCAGCAAAAGAAAGAAAATTATTGTACATTAAAAATACTATGTAATAGAAGAACTTTCCAAGAAAACAAAACACCAGCAACATCACCTACTCAACCTGAATATGCTACAGAGATTCAATGGCTCTTATGCTTCTCATGTTCCAAATTCATACAAGTAACTGTACCAAATCCTCTCAACAGTTTTATATAAGGTCCACTTTCTTCATTGTTTGACAAAGTCTCAAAAGCATCAACAAAACCACAGAGAGTCCATGAATCAATGTCAGCACCTGAGCAAATAAAACAGAAGCCTTAGAATTTTGACCAGGAGAGCAAAAAGCAAGCTCACCCCAGTCCCGAGAAGAACTTTCTGTCAGTCAAAGAGATCTGTTAAAGTTCACATTTTCATTCCCAGAAGTGCAGGCAAAAGAGCGTAATCTGCAGACTTCTTTTGTGTTCCTTCCCTGAAGGTCCAGTTTAATTGCCATCAGATCTTAAAACTATTTCACTTTTCATAAGCTTTTCTAGTTAAATCAGAAATGTTAGGTGGTATCTGACAAAATTGCACCTCCTTAACAACATCTCATTTTGTTTCACAATAAATGTCTGGGCCTTGGGGAAAGGGTCTAGCATCTATTGTCCTACAGCAGACACAGGAAGGTCTTATTCCCCAGGAGGGCAGTGCAACACTGAACAGGCTTCACAGAGAGGCTGCAGAGCTGCTATCCTTGTAAGTCTCAAGATAGGAACTACATAAACCCAAGGATGGCCCAGTTTGATTTTGGTAATGACAACTGTACTACACGCAGGAGGTCCTCAAACTGGAGGACCTTCAGAATCCCCATCACACAAAATTCCTGATACTGCATTCATAGGCTACAAGGGGACGTGGAATTATACAGCACTAAAACTGCCAGGAAAATAATGAGACTCCATAAGTGACTCTGGAGCTCTGAAAGAAACCTCGACAGTGCTTTCTTCCCTGTTCAGAAATTTACTGTCTGTATGACCTTACACAAGTAACGAGTCCGTTCTCCTTGGATTCCAAATCCCCATCTGTAATTGCAGCCCTGTCTCCTTCCCAAGCAGTTGTGGGGAGAATATTACTTGCAGATCCTTGAAATCACCAGGAAACTAAATATTCCTTATGCAACACACTAGGCAGCACATTTCTAACCCACTCCAGCAAGCTGTGCATTTTATGATTTTTTTTCGTTTTGCTTTTTTAAAGTCAGTGAGCAAGAAACGTGGGCTAAGAAGAAAGTCTATTACGTGGCTGTTTCCCACACACTTGAGGAACCCAGGAACACAAAAGCAGAGGTTCTTCTGCAAAGCTCGTTAGCATTTCAAGCTATTTCACCAAAACCAAATCTAAATCCAAGCTCAAAGCTTCCATTTCTCCTCCCACTGTAGATGCAGCATCTGCAGTTCACAGCCAAAGCCACACCTCACCCTCAGGATTTTGTGCAACCAGCAGGGTTCCTGAGATCAGAAATTTAAAAGCTGCTGCTGTTCTTTTATCACAGGCCTCCAGCCTATTAAGATGCAGATCAATAACAGAAGGAATCCTGCAAACTTGAGTGCTGACGTATCAACTGTTGTTGCTAAAGAGAAAACGCCAAAAGAAAAAGAAGCATCATGCTCCAGATCTTGCCATACACAGTAAGAGCTAGCAGAAGACAAGAAATACTTTTTAAAAACGCCATGTAGCAGCTTTTGAAACAACACTGATCTGCAACCCTGGGAGAAAAGCAACAAAACCGTTTTCAGGGTTTGCATTTGCTTTGGACATTCACTAGAATTGGAAGATACTTCTGAAATGGACAAAGATCAGCAAGAAGAACAACAGCAGGTCTACACTCTACAGAACTCTCCAGTTAAGAGAATCTCTGCAGCATGTTTCAAAAGGAATGAGGAATTAGCTCCAGCAAACAAAAGGAGATAAAAGGGCAAAGTCTACAGACTAAAATAAGAGACCAAGAGCATCTAATCGTTCAAGTTTTTTTAACTGCCACTAGCCACAAGCCTTAGCATCCACAAAAACAATTTCAGACACATTTTCTAACCAAGGTGACTTTCTGATGTGAGAAGTCCATCCTGTACTTCCCTATTTATTCACTGTGTATACAATCTCCTGACTACAGAAAAAAAGCCTGAAAGGGAAAAAATACAGCCTAGGCTTTTTTTCAGTTTTCACCATGACAGAGACAGCCTCTATTAATTCAAAGTCAGACATATATTTTTAACATCTCCTAAAAAAAAATTAAAACCCACATCCCAACGGCCACCTGCCCTATAACTCAGACTGCAGGGAGTAAGAAGTAGTGGCTATCCTTCAAGAATGCTGGAATTCCTATTTACTGGAAGTAGAAGTGTAAGATACACTCCCCTGAGGTAAAGAATAATATTACTAAACATTGCTCTGAATTACTAATTTATAGAGTCATTTACATCTCAACAACTACATGAAAGAGTGTCTAGTCTAGTGTTGCAAAGCTAGAAGAGCTGATATTACCCTGGTACCAGCTGAAGATTATTTCTGCATCCTCTAAAAAGGAAAATAAAAAAAACCCTACAGATCAGTGAAAATGGGTGGCACTTTGTGTTATTTCTGCACCACATACAGCCTGCTGACAGAGGGAGGAGAGCAGATGTTAGCACACTGCAGTGCCACCATGAAGCACTCCAGCAAGAAATGAGAAGTTTCCAGGGATCCCTAAAGTACTGATGAAGATGTAATGCTCCACTTTCTATTTAGTGTCAACTACCTACAGATTCATTAGCTAATGATTCACAGTGGATAGTTTAATTAACATGACCTGCAGAAGTGGAAAGCAGATCCAGCAGAGTGTGTGTGTGTGTGTGTGTCTGTGTGTACATAAAAAAAAGCCTCTTCTGTAAAGCAACTCAATAACCTTGCGAAAGCAAATGAAATAAACTATAGCAAGGTGACAAGGGAAACTTAATACTCTAATTATTAACAGACTAATTTGTCTCAGCAGGAAAACTACAAGAACCAACAAACGGTCAAAATAACTTAAGGTCTGGCTCAAAATTCAGGTTATTCATCATTTGTTCAGATACCATGGTGAGACAAATCAAAACAGCGATGTGGAGAACAAGAGTTGGTAGGGGAGAAATAATATTAACACTAACCTACAATGGAGCATGAAAAGAAAGCAACTCCCAAACATTCAGGAGAATTAAGGACATTTAATAGGGCATAAGAAGGATGAAAGTTTATCCTAAATTGGATAAGACAGTCAAATCTCCTTGGATTTTTCTTCTATTGTCTTGTATGCTTGTTGAGAGAAAAGATGACCAATGTAAATTTAATGGACCAGCAATGCCAGCTCCGAAAACAGAGAAAGAGGTACAAAATTTTGCATCCTAAAGTTTGGAGAAAAAGGCATTCTTTTTCATCTGGTAACTTGGCTACTGCATTAATAACAGTAGATACAGAAGACAGTAAGGACAAAAAGAAAGCCATGTTCTGCTTTTCTGCCTTGGCAAGAATTCACTTTAATATTTAGAGATTGTTGTATCAGGAAGTGAAATTAAACACACAGCATGGGATTTCTAATGCAATCTGTTGGTCTAACTGTTCCCATTGTAGTCAATATTAAAACTCCCACTGACTACACTGCCAACAGAATTAGGTCAACAATGACCATTTTGAAAAGCCATTTAATTATCAAAGCCAGCATCAGTAAGCCATGTAAGTTCAGAAGAATCAAATTATATCACACCAAGCCAATTGTTTCGTATTTTCAGCATTTTATCACGTTTCATGCAATCCAATTTAAAATGCTAAATCAATTTGTATTGCAGAGGTTAGACACTTACATACAATAGAAATACTAAATAGTTGGAGTGGCATCTACTACTATCCTAAAAGTTGACACTGGAAGTTGCACCATCTTCATGTAGCAGAAAAAAGCAATGTCTGAAGTAGAGAGAAAATGTGAAGTATCTGTACTACTTGCTATATTTTTTTTTGTTAGTTGCATTAGGTTACTTCAGAGGAGATAGGTCAGAGGACAGGAATAGCCCAAACGCCCTATCAAGAGCTCAGAGGTTATCAGGCACTGCAAACTTATTTGGCTTTAGCGGCTGGTCAGGTCTGACTGCAGGTCCTCTACAGAGGGTTCCTGGAAGATGGCACATTAAACTGGCCATACTAAAGCAGAAACAGATCATGAAATCTTGCAATTCACTTTACAGGATTCACTGCTGATGATCTATACCTTTAGAAGAGTGTACTGTTCTAGAGTTACACAGGACTACAAGACGAAGTGTGTACTGTGTTTTACGAAGGGTATAGAAGTAGGAAAAAAGATGGTGAAGGGAACATTACTTGTGCTGGTGGTTCTAAGAACATGTCAATTGCTGTTCAGCACCATCCTGATGGGTAAGGTAACATACAGCACTGGGAACACTATGATAGAAAGTTAGCTACTAGCTTCACTACTGAGAGGAGCAGCAAATACCAGATATTAACACTTTAGTTTTTCATCTGTCTGATTCTGCAAGATCCTGAGCATCTAACAGAAGTCAATTTAGAGAAAAACGTGTGTACTTCTAGTAAACAAGCCTCTCAAAACAGAGAGGTAAACACTAAATAAATAAAACACTGACATTCTGAGTATTTTAGTGAGATACAGGCATCCTAGAAGACAAAAGGAAAAGCCACACTGCAAGTTGGCTGTGATTCTGCATAGGGGCACAGTAGCTACAGTAGTATCTCCTGGATGAGTTAGACTAGTGCCTTATTCAAAAAGAAAGGTTCCATATAGTATGCATTACTTTACTCACAATCCTCAAATCTTGGAGAAGTTATAAACTCAAACCAGGAAAAGGGGACCACTACTTATGGCTCTGAGGACACGTGTATCTCACCTAAAACCAGGATTATGTTAAAGATGAAACATTAAAGACAACTAACTTATGTAAGCAGCGAGTTATTTCCACAAGTAGATACAAAGAAGGAAGTCAGGAGCATAGGTCCTATCAAAAAGGTACAAATATTGACATCCACAGACATTAAAATGACTACCATATGGTTCTTTTCAAGTATATCTAAAAGAATACACATAATCTGGTAAAAATAAAAGTTATAAGTTTATACACCCATCTTTGAATGATATGACCATTACTGAAGGAGAAGTACTAAAGGCAGAACTGAAGGAGACAACAAGAAACAAGAAAAACAAGAAAAAAAAGCATTTGTTACACAAAAATACTTTCCTGGCACTAAATGTATGACTGTAGGGCGAAGTCCCAAGTGTAACACTGGAAGCTAAAAACAACTGAAGAGTAAAAATAGAGAAACTACAGAAAGTGATGGTGGCCAGCTGGAGAGACAGGAACTTGAATAGATTTTTAACATAGTAATTGATAAAGAAGTTAGGCAGGTCACCCAAGCCTTTCCATCATTCTATGTTCTTCTGAAGGCTGAAATGCCAATCTTTCACTAGGAGCTTTTTGAAAGGAACACCAGACAAAATGCGTATCTATCTATCAACTGAAACTTCCTATAAAACAGCAAACTGCTGAGTTACTAATGGCTCTGCTGACCAGAGAGAAACAAACCCCCCAGCCTTGATTACCTCTCAGAGCGCTGTTCAAGGGAAAATGTATTTACAAGATTAAAAATGGCACTTCAGAAGATCAAGTGTTTCAGAAAAGCACCACATATGAGAGGTCAAGAGAAATAGCAGTACTTGCCTGTTAAATGCCAAGGATTAACTGCTTCAGGGAAAGACTGACTTGGAACTAGAATGAAAAACTCACTCTTTTCTAGGCGCATGATCCAGTTGTCTCTATTTTAACCACCTCACTGTGTGGTGGGCTCACAAATTGATGATGTTTTAGAATAAGACTGATACACTTCATAGCTACAGTGAATCATTAGAAAACAGAAACATCGGCAGCCAGACAAAACTAGAGAGGCATCAACTTTTGTCTCTTTTTAAAAAATATATTGCACTGTTATGCTTCCAAAGGAAACAGAATTGAAACCATAACTTCACAAGCAATGCTAATCTGTTAGACCTATGGGCTTCAAGAATGCAGACCACTACCTGCTTTGCGTGGCCAGCAACAAACCAGTAACAGCTTGCTTCCTAATCACTCTCATTAACACCGGACTTCACCTACTAGGTGACCCAGTTTGACTCCTGAGTTGCACAGACACAAAATAAAAGCAAAAGGAAAACAATGGACAGAGTTTAGATTTGGCAGAAAAACTCAGAAGTACCATCTTGACACCAAAACTGTTTCTACAGACTCAGGCAACCAACAGTATCGAGTATGATGGGAGCTTTTCTGGCAACTGCCACCTTTCTAAAGGCACTCATTCTTTCACCACCCTGATATGATGACACTAGCCTTGCTGGAATGTGACTTAATGGTAAAGCAACATTATGCTGGAGAAGTTAACAAAACCCTGCAGTACTGCTGCAAGGAAATAGTCATTGCCTGTTCACTGAATTGATGCAGCATTACTAGACATTATGACCAAGATGAGGGTAATATAAAAGACTGTCACAGAAGATAAAGATTAAAAGAATAGGGAAAGTGAAGCTGCAGGCTACTACGAGTAGATCACATGACAGGCTAACACTCTAACTAATCCTTGAAAAATTAAGTTGAAAGAGTAGATTCAGTATCACTCCCATTCATCCAGCACTTGTAACTTTCTTAGCCTGAAACCGTGTTTAAGATGGTGAATACAGTTAACTTAAATTGCTGTGTATCTGGAAGCGACATCCCAGTGCTAACTGCTTCAGAAACCACTAGCAGAGAAGAAAAAAATCCAGAAAGTGACCACCAAGTTCCACAATATTTGCGTCTGCTTTGAAAGCCAGTTTTGAAAAGGCCCATCTTCATCAAAAATAATGATGCAGTGCCATACGACCCAAGAAACAAAGGCAGAGGAAAAAACCACAAAAACAGATAAAGGAACTCTGGGAAGAAAGAAACAAAGGCAGGTACTGACAACAAATAGCGATCCTGCTTTATATGAACTCAAATGGCAAATTGCAAGCAAGAACATTATTTGTAGATGCTCAAGAAAGAGAGATAACAAACTGTCCCATCTAAGATTTCCAGGAAGAAAAGGCTACATTTTCTGCAGTATACTGACCTGTCATGGATCCTAAAAATCCATTTCCATCAGAATTTGAGTGACACAAAGAGCCTACTGAGATTCTCACATCTCCTATATGTCTTTTGTTAACTTCAGATGTAAACATCAGAATGGCAAAGGAGAAAAATGAAAAACCCCAACCTAATTGCTTTTAGAAATCTTGTGGTTTGGATACAATACCACTACCTCTACAATAAAAGGCTACCATTGATCAAGTCATCTCTCTTACTCACCTTCACTATGCCCTATGAGAGCTTAACACTTGGCATCCCATTCATTTGAGGTTAAGGTGTCACCATTCATCTTAGGTTATAGTGTCACCTTAACCTACAGACTCCTAACATAGTCAACCACTTTCTTTACCTCTGGGATTCCTTATGCTTCTCTCTCCACAATGACAGAGCTTGTCTCAGCGTTCTGGAGCTGTAGATCAAAAGCTCTATACTTATTTAAAGTGTCACAAAAAAGCTTTAACCATTCCAATCTCTCCTTTCTCCTGCCAAGAAAACATGGCTACTATTTGAAGAAGTTTCCTTTGCAGAAATTGAAGGTTGTCAGAAAGGAAAAAAACCACTCTGAAATACATGAGTGCACAGTGGATAGCTGTGAAGGAGGGCAGTAAAGACCAAGACTTTACAAAAAGAGTCCAAGTTCTACCCATGTGCTCTTAGTAGCTGGTGTGCTAAGGGAAGTCAGAAGGTGCACTGTGAATTGATGGCACTGCTGCAGGTTAGTGCTCCCACTGCACCGCATCTCTAGCACTAAACAGTAATACAGAGTCAGACTAAAAAGGCAGATACTGGATTTAAACACACGCATGGACTTCCATCACGAGGGTAAGGAAGAAGTTATTTCAGTAACTGGCAATCTCCAACCTCTCCCTTTACTCAAACTTTCCAAAATCTTTCTGTCTCAGCCATCAAGCAAACTACATGCTTATTCTCACCATGACACACAAATCCCTGCTTGATACTCACTTCTACCATTCCACTTAGGGAGCAATACAGAGAACAAAACCCAAAACCTAACCTACTACCCAAGCACACACTACTGAGCAACCCCATTGCCAGAGCCGTTGCCTTCCCTTTTCTCTCCCATTGCATAATGTTAGTTCAGACATGATTGCATCCAGACAGTTACTAATTAATACTGTCAAGTATCAGTGCCCCAGCCAAGGTTCCTAAAGAAGCTAACAACAAAATATACTTTAAATGAAGACTTTCCAAAAGAAGGGTGATTGCCTGGATATCTCACACGAATGTCTACTCAGACATGCACTTTTCTCCTCAATACACAAAAAAGTTAAACCAGAATGCCAGCTTGAAGTGGAGCACTAACTATGACACAAACCAGACTCTCAAACCAAACATTTCACCTATAAAAGAGGCCAAAAAGAATCTACCGCACTGTTCTCCAAAATGAATGAAAACGACACACAAGACACTGGAAGCAAGACTTGCAGCTTTAATACAGTGGCAGGTTGTTGGCTGGCAGGTTGTGATCTCAGAACCTTTCAAAACAAGAGGCTGTTGGAAGAACTGAGATTGGGCAGTTCTTGCCAAGGCAGCATCAATAAAGCAACCAAAAATGGCAGGAGGCAAGTATGACAGATACTCATGTATCTTACGCACTTACGAGGAGACCCTTGCAACACGCCCATCTGAGAAACCCCAACTCTTGGTCCAGAACATGCCTTAAACAAAAGGATGTTAAGGTGACAAATAAAGCCAAATAACATCACTCTGAATCTTGTAAGCTTTCCCTAAGTGATTAATCATCTTTGCAAAGCAAGACGCCTGCTTCCACAAAACCAGAAGGTTCCATTAGGGTCTCAGTAAAACAGTGCCTACAGTTCTCATATTTTCTGTCTGGATGCTCGTGGTGTCTTGAAAGAAATTAAACAGATTAAGCACTAAAACAAGACTTCGGGCCTGGGAGGTAAAGCCCATCTTGTTATAGAGACACAATAATAACCTTCCCAGCCTGTGACAATGGCACAACTGAGTGGATCCACTCCCGCACAAATCCTCCTACGAGGAAGGAAAAAGGACAAAATAGAACAGGGAAGAACTGGAGACATGAAAAGAGTGTGATCTCCAAGCTCCATATCTATATTCTGTCAGGCAGCCCACTCTCAAAAGTAGACAGAGGAGTCAGCGATAGTCACACCTTTAGCCTTAGCTTGAAAGCCTTTTTTGAACTGCAGTGAAGGATTTGACCCAGGCTTTCAGAGGTGGTGCACTGCCCTATATATCTGCCTTTCAGTCTGACAGATGAAACACACCTGTGTTTCTGTATTTGTTCCCATAGTTACTACAGACAAAAAAGGACACAGATCACCAAAATTCACCTACAGAAACACCTTCACATTCTGATTATGGTGACAAATTCAGAATTATAAATGAAAAAAACGAGATTGCATTATCCAAGTTACAGGTTAAACACAGGGAGCACATGTAAAGAGAGAACATCTTATTAGACTGAAAAACACAGGCATAGTGTGTCTCCCTCCTCCTCTCCTGTCCATAAAGGCTGGTGTAAAAGAAGGATACTACTAACACCTATAAAAAACACTACTTCACATTCTTATGCCAACACTACTTCTATTGTCATCACAAACTAAATGTATTTATGAATGAATTCACCCTTGACTGAGACACAGGAGAGGCATTAACTTAAATTTACAGGCCATAAGCACAAAAAAAATGCATAGGCCAAGTTTTTCACGTCCCTTACTAGGCCATTAGGTAAACAAAACTGAAAAAAGACAAAATTAATTTTTGAGGAGCAAAAAAAATCGTCTGAATCCCATAAAATATGAAAGCAGATGAAGGCTTGTCTCCGAGTCATCCTGCACAAGCACAGGGTTCACTCCTTGCCCAGAGGTCTATGTATAGTAAAACCAGCTGGTGTTTAATGTCCCTTACATCTTTCTCCTAATCTCTGGGAAAAGAAAACAGATTATTTACCTATTAGGTTAACCAGATTAGAAAGACAAAGTACCAAGACAATTTTCTGGCTTTTATAGAAAAAAAAATTCCCTGTATTTCAGAAGAAAAGCATGAACTGCAGATAGCCAGACAGAGCAACACCCTTCCCTATATCAAATCTGGAGACACAGGGAAGTCAGAGCATCCAAACCACAGCAAGAAAAACTATCCATGAAGAAATACATGACTGCACAGGTGAACAAGTAAGGAAGGAGGGATACAGGAACCAAAAGGAGCAGCAGGAACTCTGTGTACGACATTTAATTGTGAAGTCTCAGCAGAAGAAATCAAATGAGTCACGAGAAATTCCCGCTCTAAGGAGCCCCGCATAGCAGCCCTCTCTAATCAGCCAAGAGAAATAATGAAGCAGAGAAGTAAAAAGACAGCAGGTCTTGAATGCACAGACCAGAATTCTATATGAAATATTCAACCAACAAATTCAGGCACCACACGTTAAGGAATAAACACTTCTTTTTGCTCAGTATGAAATGAAAGACAACTTCAGTATGGCTGATTGAATTGCTTCCCTGACTGGGTGCTCTTACTGCGTGAACATTATCTGCAGGGGAACACACTTTCTCTGCAGGCATTCGCCTGGTCCTGTGAATGAAGAACATACCGTCTTGTACTTTCCCAGCAGAACAAGCTGCCCCAGACAAATAAAATGGAATAATGGAAATAGTAAGGTCTATGCTTGCAACACCCACTTCACAAAAATGGGCCTAGCAGCCACCATATTTCTGCTCTTCCAGATCACAAAGATGCTTGAGAAAATGCAGAAGAGTCACTGCCTAATAGCTTTTCTCCCCTCATTTACATTTTACACAAACAAAGCCGCAATGAGAGGGAAAGACATTCTCTCACCCTGTACTTCAGAATATTTAATTGCTGGAGCATGAAATGACAGCTTCACAGAACAACTTTCTAAGAAAAAAAGTCTACCACCACTTAAAAAGTTTGAAAGGGATTAGTATCTTGCTTTTGGGAATAGCTACTGTTACTAGTGTCCTTCATAAAGGGACTTCACCCTGACACAAAGGACATGGAGCTTTAACAACATGCCATCTCAAGTATGTGCCACTGCAGCAAGTGAACATGCAAATTAAAATAGTAGGGAAGTTGACAGCATCCTTTGCTGGCAGCTGCAACATAACAACCCAGATTTTCTGAGGAGTTCACAGCTCCCATCAAACACACCTCCCCACTACACTATAACCACAGACTACTTCTACAACCATGCTCAGAATTATCCTATGTTTTAATTGCAATATACACAAATGGGGGAAAATTCAGTGAAATACTCAAAGATACTCAGGGAAAAGCCTGTATTTAAAAGGAAATTACTGAAAACAGGCTAGAAAGGTTATATTCTCTTTGCTGCTAAAATGGATTTTAATCTAAATTCCTGAGCTTTTGGTCTACATGCCATCTAAAGAATATATTACTATACTCTTCCATTTATCGGAAAGGGTTTGCAATTAATTTTTTGCTGGGATTACACTGGGTATCACTGGAAGTCCAAAAGCAGATGCTGGAGCAGAACCACTCAGAAGGAAATACAGTGGCTAACTGGAATATCCTTCTAAGGTTTGGATGCAGAGTCATTCCTCACTTTGACACAAGAGGCCTTTCTATCTCCTTACACGAAACTAAGCCTTAACACAGATTCACAATCACCAAATTTTAAAAAAAAATCCCAAACCAAACAAAAAAACCCCAATCCCAGGAATGTCAGCTAATTTAACAAAGCTACAGAGACAGAGCAAGTAAAAGCAACTGGACATGTTTGGCTGTCTCCTATAGCCTTAGACCAAAGAACTAAGTCTTGCAGCGCCTCTTAGTGATTCCTGTCCTGTATCAAGATTTGACAACTCTAGTAAACTCTTGGTTCCGCATCTGTTCCATGGGAAAAAAAGATTCTTATTTTCTTTATTTAACCAGTCTTCTAAATGTGGTTGAGATAGCCTACTGTGTTGAAGGTAGCCTACAATACCCTTAATTTTCATAACAGAAATGGTAAGACCTATTTCTAGCAATCAATACTCTAATTATTGATTGAATTACTTAACCTATTCCTACAAGAAGCCTAAGGTGTCTTTGATTGATAAACACTAGGGAACCAGAAGGCAGTCCTGTGCTGACAGCAGACTCAAGCAAGAGGGCTAGGCAGCACACACACTTACTCAAAATCTTCAAATTCCAGATCATTTCCCTCCACAGATGGGCTTGAGTTCTCTGAAGTGGAAGCAGAGGAGGAGGAAGAGCGGAGACGGTTTTGCTGATATCGCATAGAGCGCTGTCGAATACTGTCCCTCCGGGAAAGATACTGGATCATCCTCTGAGCATAATATGCAGCAGGAGACAACCTGAGCAAGAAAAAGACCAACAAATACTCATTACGTAAGTACAGAATGACAGCCAGTCCTACTTTTCCTTTTGAACTCCAAGTGCCAGGCCAGTAACAGCCTATCACAAAATTGATAGTGCATTTTATCCATAACACAGAGTAAATAAAGAAAGCAAGGAGAAGTAATTTTCCCTTTATACACTATACTCCCACGTGATCCCCTTTGCAAACAGAAGCACCACACAGTACCTATAGACAAAAAGCTCAACCACAGCACAGAGGAATTTGCTTCTCGGGACTCTCTGGAGCTTACTTATTCATTTATTACCAGTTCACTCAAGTAAGCCCAGCAAGCATCACTTATATGAACCAAGCCCACTCCCAATGTGAACTCTGCCTGCAATGCCAAAGAGCAGCACTGTTCAAATAAACACTGAAAGAAGGTGCTGTTGTTTTGATGGTACTTAGGGAGTACCATGGAATATCAAGCAGGAGAAAAAAAGGTTTCACATCTTTAACTACTTTGTTATCTAAATGGTAGGGATTTTATATAGTGGCAATTTCATCAGATCCACTAGATATATGTTAAGTGGAGCTTTAAAAGCTTTGCTTCGCACCTGAAAGGAAATCTTTCCTCTGTAATTAACTCTTAATTCTCTCTCATGCATAACCTAGCACTTGTTTGCATCAGCTATCGCACACCAGTATTACTCTCTTGAGACAGGTAAACACATATGCTCTTTTCCTACCCTGTGTATATCCACAGCTCCTCGCACATGCTTTCTGTGACACGCTTACTCAGTGTTAAAATCCAGACACTGCAAATGCTTCATTTATCATTTCATTAGCCTTATTTGGTTGGACCTGAATTCTAATTTGGGGGGCGGATAAGTTTAGGAGACAGACTACAGGTTCAGAGGTGTAAAAATGTAAGCCAATAAGCATCAGAAGGGTAAGACGAACAACACTCAGCTTGATTCCTCTTGAATCTTTTATGCACTGTTTAATGAGTTAAACCTGTTCAGGCTTACATAAAGAAGAAGGCTTTGCTGGACAAACACATCACTTCTCTCTACTCCCCATAAGACTTAATAGGCCAAGTACAAAAAAGTGAGGCATTACAGAGGCACATCTATAAATGAGGAGCTGTTCTTTTCTCTGTGCTTTTCCATAAGCGAAAGCCTTTGTGCATGCCTAAAAATAAATCTACAGCATAATATGTACAGAGAGAAAAACGAGGAGCATGGAAACAAGGCAAACACTGGAAAACATGAACATTGGTCTCAGCAGTCCAGCAGTGTAACCACTGAAACTTTTCTTTTTCCTAGTATCACACCAAGGGAGAATTTTACAGAAGAATATGAAGAATGAGTTTAGCAGTCTTCTAGAATCATGCAGGACACCAGAAAAAAAACATGGTGATGCTTGTTAGAAGAAAGAGTAGGCAATAAAGAGTGGCCATAACCGACGACAAGATGCCAGATTCAGCTTCCTGACAGCACATGGTGTGTACACTGGATAGTCTGCGAAAAAGATCTCCAAAGACAACACAAGAAGCTTAAGCTTGATACACAGAGAGAAGGTGTAAGGGATAAAATACTTTCTAGCTGCTTAGATTTTTTTCTAGAGATATATCTAACAAACACCTTGTGATGCTTTATATATGCAGCCTGGGAGCATATATAACTCTCACTGAGTATTCCTATTCAAAAAACATTCCTATAGATGTTCTTTGATGACAGCTTTATTTGATTCTTCTGCAGATTATTTTCTGAGCTCAGCACATATGGAAACTGGAGAATGACAGAACAGCCAAGCTGACCTTAGTGAAGCTCAGCAAGGCCACAGAGAAATACTGCTGCAGTCTACATCAAAATATTCATTCTAAATCTGAGGGAACTTCAAAAAATATTCTCCCCGCCTCACTGCTGACCTAGGTTATTCAAATATAGCACCATTACAGACAGTAAATGCAGAAACAAAACTAACACATACACAGGCTCTCAAAAATAAATTTTTCAGATCATGTAGTTTATGTAGTCTTTAAAAAAAGACTCCATTGGAGAGAGCTTGGTCTTAAGGAGGTATATATTTTTAATATATATTTAAAACACATAAATACACACAGACATATATAGATGTTTATTTATAGATATAGATGTGTTTATTTCACCTTTGTTTCACTTTTCCACCTTGTTATTTAACTTCTCAAAGACATAACTTTACATTTGGAACTTATGATGCTACAAAAAACCCTACAAAATGCGGTAACACTCCTTTTAATCACTTTTCAAATTTCTAACAAGTTGAAGGGACAGTTAAAAATATCCTACCAGCCCAGTATATCATTAAGGTTTATGGAAGAAGACCCTAATCCTATCCCACTCAAACTTCCAGCTGGTACTGATTATGCCTCTATGAATCTCATCCTCTGAAAAGGACAGTGACATTAACAGGAACAAATTAACCCTCTTAGAAGAGTTTCAAAACTGGACTTTTCTTCCAAAGCTCCTCGTAAACTCAAGCTACTATAGCTTCTACCATAACCTAAAATCACTTGAACTGTCACATGAAGAGCACTGTATCAGTTCTAAAATGGCTTCAAGTAGAAAAATATTTTTGACAATTCCCCTTACGCTAGGAAATGTCTCAGGCATTGATCCCTTTTCATACATTTTATTGAGTTTCATCATAGCGGACATCTGACAGAAGGGAAAAAAAAGAGAATTCAAATACCTAGGCAGGCCCTCCTTTTCTTTTTTAAAAGGCAGCTCCCAGAGAGGTGGAATCAGTTCTTAAAATCTCTGCTCTATCAATCTCCCTGCTTTGGACAAGGCATTCCAGAAACAAGGAATGGTGCACTTCCAACAATCTAGCAGCTTTTGGCGCTCATAAATTAACCTAAATGTAGTAATAGCTTTAAATTAACATTCGTAGAATATAATTTTCATCTTTCCAGGTAAATCAATCCCTTTACCTGTCATTTAACCAACTGCCATTTAGAAGCTTTTACATTTATCAGCATTTCTGACGTGCAGTTGCCAAGACCTTCAGCAGTCACCTAGGTTGGTTTCCCAAGGATCTTATATATAGGCAGCACACTCCACCTTACTTTCACTTCCCTACAGTTTTGTTTACATCATTCTTAAGCCTCTGAATTATCTTTACAAAGCAACTTTCTTCATGATAAATGGAAAAAAGCCAAATATAAGATTTCACCTCTACAAGGCTTTAGCTACAGAGACAGTTAGCAAAGAGTTATTTACCAACACAATTATACCATCTGGCCAGTTTGCAACACAGCCTTTTATTTCAGAACTTGTACTTAAGAGTATCATCTGTATAAAAATGTAGATTTTGTGGTTAATGATGAAGAAAATAACAAGATAAACTCCCCCCCTCCCCCAAACTCACAAGACAATACACCTCCTTCAGCAACTCAAGATTAAATTTTCAGTGGTATTCCTGTACTCTTCCTTTATGATAAATCCTAGTAGCCTTCAATTCATGCAGCTATGCAAGAGGTTCCCCAAAAGGCTAAATCAGATATATTTTACACTTACTGAATTTCCTCATTCATAGCTTTCCTAAACCCATCTAAAGAAAGCTTATTTGTCATGATTTATTCTTTGAAAGTTTCCAAAGCTGCTTGCTGTTCACGATTCTATCATTTCTTCTGACAGAGTCTTTGGGTCACATTATCCCATCTGTTGCTTTCTTAATATACTAAATAGAAACTGCAAAGATCATTCCTTTCCATTTTTGATAACTGCCACATTTGCTTTTTCTAGTTCTCTGAAACACTCCCACCTCTTTTGAAGATTAAGCAGCACTACAGGTGTTTCTATGTCTAATGTCAGTGATTCATGACTCTTCAAAAATAATTGTCAGTATTTTGTTCTTAGTTAAGTATACATAACCTTCTGGCTATGCTCTCTCTTGTATGGATACATTTATGGAGACAATTCATGCTTTCAAGCACGTTGTCTGCTCACACCAGCTCCTAATTGCCTTTACTGCATTCGTTCTTTCTCCTGAATAGACTATTTGTTTTTTAATTCATTTTTCTTCAAAAGATATTTTTAATATATTGATATAGCTCATTTACTGTTGGACCTGTTTGCCACCTAGTGTTCTCCATCCCAAATGATTTAATGAATTCTTATGCATTTACTCCAACGGTAACTCCTTCCTGTTTTCCTCATTTCCCCCCAGACTTAACAACATCTGCTCACTTGTTCTGCTCTCTGTCCCCATGGCAAGTCATTAAGGAGGAGATAAGCCCAATATTAGAACCACTGCCAGAGGATTCAGTGAGTTATACTGAAGTTACGCTTTTGCATATGAAACTTAAATGCCTTTAGACTGCATTTAGATCTTACCTGGCTGGATCTGGGTAGATTGGATGTTCCCGGGATCCTGCTCCATCATAGCGAGATAATGAAATGAGGGAAGACTCCAGCAACCTCCTAGAAAGGAAAACCAAATTACAACGTCAAAGACCATTCAGGAACCTCCCTCCTATATATGACCTACTTTCTGAAACCTCTTAAGACTATTTCTATCACTAGTGCAGAGGATTCTGCAACATACTGAACCACTCACTGATGGCATAAGTGTTTTCACCACACAGCTATTCAAAGTTTTATATTCTCACTGCACAGGAGAAAGAACACCTCAGGAAAGGAAGAAGAGTGGTCCCATATCCGCTTCCAAGTTCCAAGAGAAAGATGTAGATGTCACTTCTCTGGAGACAACCCATCCCAATGTGTCAGGTCCATAAACACTACCACTGCATCGGCTATCTGTCAAATTCTTACCTACTCAAAGGTGGCTACACACGGAATGGGCCAGGGAGCAGGGGACAAAGAACACACGTTAGCATGAGGACTTTAAGGGCACCACTGGTGTCTATTCATAGTAAGATCTTGAATCTCAGTCTCAAGGCTCTGAAAGAGAGGTTTTCAGCTACAAAAAAAAAATGTTCTTTTCCTCTTTAATCAGCCACAGGGAGAGATACCAAATATTCACTCAAGAAGTAAATGTATGCAAATGCAGCCAGACAGCCTGAATATACGAGAAGTGAGACTGAGTCATGAAGGCAGCAGAATCAAAAGTATATAGCAGGAACACGTCCTCCACCCTGGCTTCTACACACAACTCTGTCTAGCTTCTGTCATAAACCAGAGGACAGCACTGTTTCAAGACTGACTCATGGCCTGTTGCAGCCATTAGATTAACATAAGAGAGATGATTTGAGGAAGGTACAGAAAGTGAAAAAACCAACTCTCAGTTTATACTCAGTTTGCTGAGTTCCCTTTCAAGTCTTTCTACCTCACAACTCCCACTAAATTTTGTTTTCCAGTCTGTAACTTAATGAAAGCAGTCGTGGTTTGAAAGCCAAAGAGGTCCAACACCACATCTGTTCTATTCACTCACACACACAGCTGTTGAGAAAGATTTGAATCTTTCAGTCTTAGCCCCACACTCATAATAATCAGTTAGCCTTTGCAATGCAGGACAGCAAGCATCAACACAGGAAGCAGGAAGAAGGACCAGAAAAAATCCACACCCAACCTCCCATTTCTAGCCACATAAAGACAGTAAAATTGCAAATGAGACGTCTTTTTTTCTAAGCAGCAGCCCACCCATCAGGATCTCAAGAAAAAATTTTACTGTCTTCCTGCAATTAAAAAAAAAATTATTCAATTTTACATTATAGATATAGAATACAGAAAACAGCGAGGGATTGCTTCAGTTTCCCAGTTAGAAAGGTGTGTGTCAGCTTTAGAAACTCAGTACTTGCTGCAAAGCACTGGGACTATGCTTAAGGCAAGAAATCCTGTCCTTTCTAGCACAGTTGTTGGGCAACCATTTGTCTTATTCAAGAACAGTTATTAAATCTCTTAAACTTTGAGATTAATTAATTCCCCTGGTTCCTGGGTTACTAAGTCAAAAGCTCTAACCTTCAATACTGCTAGATATTATAAATCCCTTGGCTACCCAAAAAATCATTATACTTCAATCCTGTGTTACCAAACCCTTCCTTCTGCTCCAACTATATACCAATATGTGCAAAAAGCAGCCAATCCAGAACGAACAGTGCTACAGCTTTATGAGGTATAACTGAAGTCCTATACCTGTGAGGTATACAGGTATACCTATTATTTGCATCACATATAAACTGCTTTCATTCCTGCTAGGGGAAAGGTAGATAGATTAAAATTAGCAGAAGGGATATTCTACCTACTCAGCCGGCCCCTTCTAATCTGCTGGTTCAGAGTTCAGAGACTAGGCTACTGCCACTGCAATACCAACTTTTGAAAAATCTGCTTTTCAAAGCTGCCTGTGCAGAGTGCTCCAGAAACAGCATTTTGCAAGCAACCTGGATTATGCCAAGGCTGCCACTCTACAGGAACATCCTGCCTGATCACTGGACTTAATCAAGGAGAAAGAGCTCCTAGAGCACACAGATTCTGGCAGGGTCACAACACTGGAAACAGCAGCTGCCTCCTGATGCCTATGGCGTTCTGATAATGTGTACACACAAATAATCATCAAACTCATCCCTGTGAAAAGTCTTGGTGCCTACACACTACACATCCCACCCTCTTTTCCAGCCTTTCAGCATCTGTCCACTAAGTGACACAGTAAAGTCAAAGCCACAAGGGAAGATGACCAGTACATGCTGCACAGCCTAGCAAACCCTGTTAGAAAGAAGTCTCCTGCTATTCTCCACCCATATTTGTCTTCTCACCTCTGGAAAAACTGGCAGCTGCCTAAGATGATTATGGACTTTGAGGGATCACCTTCGGAAAGCTATGCTGAAAGAAATCAAAATCTATACTAAGCAGAGGACACCACAAGGGTACAGGAGCAGGGCACACATCATTGTAACTTGGTGTGGGTCTGCCAGGAGACCCTCTGCTTGGCTTGGGAACAGCACTTTCCGGAATCTATAGCTCTCACCACTACACTGCAACAGATCCTTGAAATAAATATTTGAAGAGTCTTGCTATAGCAGGTGCTTGGCACTTCAGATGAGAACTGGCATGGGTTACTTTAGTAACCAACAGTTGTCTGAGCCACAAGATGGCCAAGTGTCCAGGCAAAGAGACTTCCTCTGGGCTTCAACAGTCCTGTGACATTACCTGAATAGGCTGCAACTCCATTCCACGCAGCAACAGAAGGTGCTGCAGCAGGAGCATCTCCTTCACCAGAAGGGCTCCCTAGGAAGACCAGTAGTTACAGGGTTGTAAGGAACAGGATTACAAACACTCTGTTAAATACATTCCCCAGAACCCTCTCTGAGCTTGCACTGTCCGAGTTGAATGGTCTCAGTTAAGACGACCTTTCCAGCAGAGCCTTCCAAGCCTACCAAGACCAAATCCAGCTCTCGCACTACCTCACACTGAGGCACACAGGCCACGTACTACGGCCACATTCAGATCATGTGGACAAAGATAATTAATTCACTTAACAGTAACTGCTAAATGCTAGAGCTGATTTTAAGTCTGATTACTAGATCTTAATTATCCTACAACTGTGCCCTCTCAGATCACAGAGCAATGAACAGAGGGATATAAATACACATGACAGGCAAAAAATCCAAAACAAGGCAACAAGCAATCTCATGAGATCCAGACAGACCATCTCTGTGCTTAATGCTCCAGAGAATAACAATATCTGTACTGAGGCAGAGTACCAAGCACAAATAAAATCCATTTTTAACTAACTCATTCTAGACTTAGCCCTTGAGACCCCAAGTTACAAATCCAAATGCATTTAGTACTGAGAAATGGGTTCAGTAATAGATACACTGCTATAATCGTCAAAGTGTCTCATCTGTATTGCTGGTAGTGTACGTAATCTACTGTCCCTCAGGAAGGTGCAGATAAATATTCTTAAAGTAAGTCATGCTGCATTCTACAAAGTCTTAGGTGTCACACTCAAAGCTTCCGGCACCCAAAATCCCAAAAGAGGCACAGACTATTTGTTTTCAGTAAACTCAAAGTGTAAGGTAGTCCAATATCCTACCACAGTAAACACAAGGTTGGGAGCAATTCAGCTAAGGAGGACACACATAATCCATGGATGAATAGAAGCATCTGTTACAGTAAACTGCTAGCCATTAAACATTTAAGCTTCCAACAGAGAAGCATGAAAAGAGAGAAGAGAAATGCATATTGCTTGCATTTCCTTTTGAAACATTTCAGTAGATCACGCTTGACTCCCGAATCCTTTCTGCAGCTTACAGCAACCTCCTCCTCTCCCACATCCCCCCTTTTTGCTATCCAGATATATAACAGGCTAACACTAAGCTCTATGGAAGCAATTGCTCCACTACCTCTGTCTAGACAATATGAAATTGTCACAAATGACATCTAAAGTACAATTAGCAGAGAAACTGCAATTTCTACTCTCTTCCCCCGCTCACCAGGAAAAAAAAAAAATCACACATTATCATCCTCCAGGTTGTCAGTCAATGTTGCAAATGATGATTAACTCTGTTCACCCTGAGAGATGCTTCTGCCCCAGCTTGCTAAATTAGGAGGAGGGGGATTGTAGTTTTTGTTTGGTTTATTTTTTTTATTAAAACTACTACAAGATATAAATTGCCTCTGTTCAGCAGCATTGAGATCTCAACCCTCTGATTGAGATCAGGCTCCTTTTCTGTCAGACATCAACAGCTCTGGAACTGCTGCTCTATACTTGCTCTGTTAACTCAGGTCTGCAGCAATTGCTAGCAAGGGGGTAAAGGAAGCAGACTCCAAGTTACAGGATACCACTAGACAAGGCAGAGAGAAAGAGTGCACACATGCAAGACACTACAAGCAGAAAAGGAATGAAGCTGAATGCCAGAAGCTGCAGTTCGAGGAGGAAAAATGTCACGAAGCAATCTCCTCACAGCACATCAGCCATTGGACTATATCCTCATTCTTCCCACAGGGGTGAGGATCACCACCAAGGCCTTTTGGGACAGAGCGATTCATCTCAGCAGGCTTTGAGAAGATACTTAACTGCAGCAGGTTTAACTTTTCAGTAATAGTTTCTAAGGATATGCAATCCCTACACCACATCTGAGATTTGCTGTCACAGCATGTGCGTTACTGAGTAACGCTACTCCAAGCGCACTGAGGGAAGGGTTTTCCTCCCCATCCAAAGGGAGGTGTTAACAAACAGCATTAAGGCTTAGTTTCCTTAGAATCAAAAGGGTGTTCAGTCAGCTGCCATCCTCCTAAGATGTTCTACGCCAACAACCAGGGCAAACCAGTATAATGAAGCACTCTAAGGACAGCAATCACACCTACCCCTCCCCTACTCCCAGCCTTCAGCTATGAGGAGAGCTTAAAACAGAAAATTCCTAGTTATCCTTTGAAGCAAAAGTATATTGATGACTCTTGGCAGCCTCTGACTTTCCTCCCCTGGTTTTGTGCCTTCCCTGAAAAGACTTTTATATTGCATACTGCCCATTCAGAGGTGAAAATTATCACACTACATATTACATCTCTTTTTCAGCCCTCCAATTTACAGCCAGCACTCAGCTCCCCTGAGCACTCATCCCTGTGAATGTGCTCCTGTGGTTTCTGATAAGAAGGTGAAGAATAGCAACAGTTTAAAACTAGATTCCCTTCAATCATCTTCCTCTTACAGCCAGGCAATGTATAACCTAAAGATAACATGAAAGCTGAAGCATGAAAACAGATGAATGTTCTTCAGCTGTCCAATAACACCAATACCCTCCCTGAAACCCTGAACTCAATTATTAACTGTTAACAAACCAAATTAGTTCGTGGAGATCAATTATAGACTTGATAGAGCACTAGAAAACTATTTTAAATGAAAATCTCAGACAACTCAATCCACTGGCTTGGGTATTCTTCCTTTCCCTCTTCTCAGAAGAATGGGGAAAAATTATTTCAGACATCTGTATTGTGTTGCCTACTTTCGAAAAGCAAATTGAAATCACATAAGCAGAAACCATCAAGCATTTTGTTCCACAGCCTCATTTTCCATAAAAGTTTTGTAGTCCTTGTCAAACAGAAAAACACTATTGCTCTTCACCAGTTTCATATTCAAGCTTAAAATAAAAAAGCAATCAGTATGCAGTTCTAAAGATTGCCTGAAAAAATGATTTCTAAAATTAAGTTCTTAACATAATCTGCTCTGATACCTCTAAGCTAACATTTCTAGACTGTTTCAGCTTTCATATGGTTATGGTTAGACATATTTAGCCTGGCATCAAGACTGGATTAAGACAGGTCAGAAATAGATGATTAGGAGAGAAAAAATAGTCAAACAAAAGGATCAAGCTTTTCTTAAGACCGTTGTAACCATCTACAAGAGATAAATAACCTGAAAATATCACTACACATTAAAACCTCAACAGTCACTTTT
This sequence comes from Cnemophilus loriae, assembly GCA_013397755.1. Taxonomy (NCBI): domain Eukaryota; kingdom Metazoa; phylum Chordata; class Aves; order Passeriformes; family Corvidae; genus Cnemophilus; species Cnemophilus loriae. The sequence continues at coordinate 741,448 of VZTF01006490.1, read as the reverse complement.
ACAGTTCTGAGTTAGCTCCTCCATCCCCTTGTTCACATCTGTGCCAAACAACTCATCCTCAGTGAGGAACGAGAGTTGGTGGCTGTCTTTCTTATGAGCATCCAAACCCTGTTAGGCATCCTTTTCATCACCTTTTTTTAAGTTATTCCATACAATGAGCAACCTTTACAAGAAAATTTCCTTTCTTTAGGGAAAGCAAAGATTCAATATGTGATCAGAGACAAGTTCCAAACACAGCCTTTGTAGAACACTTTGGCCTGTTTGTGGGAAAGAACTTGTGTTAACTCTGAAGGTGCAGCTAGGGACAGAGAAGACATCCTTCCCAGCTGGAGGTGCAGAGCTGTCAGAGGAGCAGGTCTGATACAAGGCAGAAGTTATCACAGAAAGTTATTTTTCTCCTTCACTGATTCTGGGCAAGAATCCTGTAGAAAACAAACTATAAGGACTTCTCACTCAAAAAAGAGACAGCACATAAGGTCTTCAGCCAAGATGGGAAGGAATGCAGAGAAAAAGAGCACAATTACTTGAAACAAAGAAGCGTCAGTAAGAGTTTGAACAGTAGAAAGGAGCACTGGGAATTGAGTTCTCCTAATTACAAGGCAGGGAGCAGAGTTTCAAGAAAAACATGGTTAACCCTTTAAACTTACTTCAATTTAACTAGAAAGTAATACCACATGATGAATTGTGCTATTACTGCACCTCTGATCTTGGACTAGGAACTCCAATTTCCATTTTGCCGCAGGAGCTACAGCAACTTTAGAGCTCATCACAGCGAAAGTGGGTGGCTTTACAGAAAGTGACAGATTCTTTTAAGAAGACCGAAGGCTGCACTGTTAATCTATTACTTCACCTGCTGAAAAAGGCCATGCATCAGAACAAAAGATGAATGAGCATTATGGAGAGGTCCTCATCATACAGCATCTAGGGAATGATTATTTCATTATTTCAACAAGCAAGAGGGAACACACATGCATGACAGACATTACAAGGGTCAAGACCAGCCATAGCAAGCAGCATTGATTAGTTTTGGCAATAGCTCCAAAATGAAAAGAACAACGACTTCCATTTCACAGGGGCAAAGCTTGAGGGACAGGAGGGGAGAAGAAATTAAAATCAGTTCAAGCTACTGTATGTGTTATTTTGCGCTACAGTGGCACTTTCGCACTAGTGTTCAGGATGGGGCAGGCAGCTGCGCCAAGCTGAAGACAGACGTCGCATTTCTCCACCTAGACCCTTAACAGTGTGTCATTATACCAGAAATTCAGCTAGAGGGTATGGGTTTCTAGTTATGATAAGGTTTTTAAGCATGGCCAGAACATAGCCAACACACTGAACTCCCTCAACCTGCAGACAGCTTACTCTTCTGAGGGCTCTTCTGCCTACCTTCATCTGTATGTCTGCTTCAAATTCTCCTTGTTCTGGGAGTTCCCACCACCATAGACTCTGTGGACAGCAGAAATCTCTGCTTACCACACACACAGATCTGCGTCAGCTTCTGGGATAACCACGACTCGTGTTTCTCCACAGGGAATTGAAGAGGAGGTGTCTTTCTTGAGGGGGCAGAAGCCATACCATTATCTCCATAGGTTTCTAAGGCTATGAAAACAGAGGTCTCATCACAAATCAAGCAATTCCTTTAAAATGCTCTTGTTCACACTGGAGTAATGAAGAAAGTCAGGTCAACAGATGACTAGGAGGGTAGTTCAGTCGCTTAGTCCGCTCTTCCCACTTCAGGAAGACAGGGGAATGATTTGATACTAATGCATTTCAAGCAGAAAAATGAGTCAGTTTCCTGGCAGATAATGAACCCTGTTTATTTACAGCCTTCAGTTTCAGCAGGTGCTCTCTCAAGAAGAGCAAGGGAGGAGGTCACTTACATCATCACACAAACAGCCATTTGCTGCAATCAGTTAAATATGTATGTGGAAAATGTTTAAAATGCATGTTAGCTATTCAATAGACCAGAACAGCTCAACTGGAGAAACCTAGAGTCATCACTATTTTGGTTACAGTTGTATTACTGAATCAGATCACAGGTCTCCCTCTTTCCTCTTGCTCCAGGCCCACAGATTAGATGAATGCTGCCCTACTGCAAGTTCTCCAGCCCAGATTCTGTAATAAGGAACAAATAATTGGATAAGGGTACTTTGTCCCCAGACACACCATGCTGTGAGCATTTCTAAAGAGTATGAAGAGTGAGTGCACACATGCAGCATATCTAAAGTGAATGCAAAATTAAGGGCTTGTATTACAATAAAGAGGCACACTACACTGCCAACATCTCCAGCTCTTCCCCACAGCGAAGAAAGCTACAGAGAGCTTTTAGATGAGCAAGCAGGCCTGAAACAGAAGGTCTGAGAGCCTGCCCAAAACTTGTTTCTTGGCAAAATCCAAAACCAAATTGAAACTTAGACACTGTTTTAATGTGACTTACCTGAAGCCAGACTATAAGCTCTAGAAATCACAGCTAGATAGTTTAAGCACATCACAGACCTCTATTAATCGTAAGCTGAGCATCATCCCCTAGACAGAATACTACAATTACATGAACTCAAGGCACACAGGTAAAAGAACAGGAACAGGAGCACCTGTACCTGGTCAAGTGAGCTTGGCTGGACATGCCGCCCACCCTGCAGTAGCTGGATCAGGTGCCTGCAGGGAAACTATGTGCAGACAGCAGAGGAGACAGACATCCTAACAAAGGATGGCTTTCAAGAGAGAGAAGCTATTCACACTTCTTCCCTCTCTGCAGGAAAGTTGAGAACTGATATGCTTTATGGTATCCTCAAATAGCTATCTGTTTGAAGTCAGCTGTCTTTAAACTTCTAAGCAGTTTACGTTTATTCAAGATCTTTGGTCTACAGTCACCTCATATATATATTCCTCAAAAAAACCAAACAACCCCACAAAAAACCCACCCAAAACAACAACAACCAACACCCACCCGAACAACAAAAAAATCTCCCCACAACCCAATAAAAAAACCCATACACACACACACACACACACACAAAACCTCCACCAAAAAAACCAAAATCCCCATCCAACTCTAGATCTCAGTATAAGCCAAAATAAAAGTCAGTTTGGAAGCATATACCTCTTCCATTCTCACTAAAACACGACTTTAATCCAAATTCAGTAAGTTCCCTTGCTGCCGCACTGCAGCAGGTGAAATTCCAGAGCAGTTCCCACAGAAAAGACACTTGTAGGGAAAGAGGTTTCTGTTGCCTGGAGATTGCAGAGGAACAAACCGTAGCCATTTCTTTTATAGGTGAACTCCTCATTGCTAGGCCTGGACTACTAAAAAAAGGGGTGGAAGAAAGGCAGCGGTTCAAATGGGAAAATACCATAAAGCTGTTTGAGAAAGCAGAGTTATTTCTATACCTGCCTAGTTTGCAAGTCAAGCTGCTACAAGAAAAACATGGGGAAAAGAACCTCTTATTAGTCTGCTACAGTCATTGCTGTATATTTAAATTCAGGCCAAGAAGAAGAAAAAGCAGCTTACGCCTTCCCGCAAGTTTGGCGAAGGCTGCAGATACACGTCCAGCTTTCCAAAGCACTGAGGGGAACTTGGCAGCAGGGAGTGACCTCTATTAGTTACTGCAAGAAGGGAAAGCACAAGGCACCATTTTTCTCGCCCACCAACTCTCAGTGAAGAAGAATAGGGCTCTAGCAACCTTACATTACTCTTAAATCAGGAAACTAGCAAAGGCAGGGGAAGGAATATTTGTGCAAGAAAACAAGCACTTCTTTCACTTGTTCTTCCACATAACTAGCAGCATACTTAAGAGCTCAAACTCCTCGAACTTCAGTAAAATAGTCTTTCCTGCCCACACAGAGACAGCAGGCTCGGCCTGGAAAAAAAACAACAAAGCTGGAAAGGTGACAGTAATAACCCCAGAGCTCACATAGACATTAAATGACCATTTAGATATCATGGCAGCCTCTCCTATAGTTCAGGCTATGTTTACAGTCTCATGATAAAACTACTTCATATTTCCCATTTTTACTAAAGGCCAAACAAACAATACTCACCAAGTTTGTCCACAGCCTGCACATCTCACACATAAACACTGCTAATTATCATGTTTAAATGCTCATGTCACCTTCAGACTATCATTTCACCTTGTGTTCGCAACAGACAAATTAGGTCTTTGTTCACTCTTATATGTTCTGGCTAACATTTACAGAAATCATTCCCATACCCCACAGTTCTGGCTTTCTCCCCTCAAGCACATATTCCCAAGCACAAACCCAAACCTCTTGTCTCTGCTGGCAAAACCATTTATAACTTCTGTTTACCCCACTATTCCCACTAACTGCTGAGATATTACTTATCTCTATCACCACCATTTTCAAGAATTGTAACAAAGCTTCTTTGAAATTATTTCTTACCAAGCCTGAAAACGGCACAGCATAAACTCTTCCAAAACTATCACAGTGCACATGGAGGCTACAAGGTTTGTCAGAAAAATCCTTCTTTCCACAGCACTGCTAAGGTCTAGACACCATAACTTTAAACAAAATACAGAGCCCAAACTACAAATGCAAGGACACAAGGTCAGCAAGGTTTCCACAAGAAATGGGTCTGAACAAAAAGAGTCAGGAAAATTCTGTTGGGTAGGTATATTCAGATTTAGCACAGGCCACATTCCCACCAATGTGCAGTCTGAGCAGCCAGCACCAGATATTGCTGCCTCTTCTCCACAGCTCAGGTGTGCCCTTCTCCTGCTCAAGCCTCCCTTTCTCTGTGAACTCAACACCACCACCACAATATATATTAAATACTTGAATAAGCAAGCCAAAACTTCTGTAAGCAATTAGGAAAAAAATAGTAACTACAAGGATTTTGAGAAAAAAGGAATGGAACAAAAGGCAGAATACACTAGGTATGTGTTCTGTCTCCATCACAAAACACATTTTGTAGCTTTATGTAAGGTAATTCCCTCCTGCTTTAGTTCCTCTCCCCCAGAAAGTAAAGTGAGTAGCACTACCCTCCTCTCGGATTTTGATGGTAAATGTCAGTCACAGAACTGTGTCTTCCTAGGCAATTCTGTATCCATGGCAGGTGACAAGGAAGTGTTCTGGTTGTTTAGTTTTTAAAGCAAGGATATGAGTGACATACACCTTTTCATCCAGTGCTTTGCACAGTGAGAAAGCTACCAGAAGTCAATACATGCAGAGATCCGATCAGCCTCGGTCATTTACATCAAAAAGCAGAGCTGCACATAAGAAGCTCAGGCTCCAGCATGAACTCAGGACAGAAGCTGTAAAAGTGACTGTACTCTTTTACATTTCATATACAGCACTGACCACTGTTGGGCAGAAATGGGGTTGCTCCTACCCTGTCAATCTACTTTAACCATAGACTGGTTCCAATTCGACCACAAGTCAGCACTGTGTCTACAACTTAGAACCGGAAGAGGCATCCCCCCAAGGCCTTGAGCAAGCCAAACCTATTTGCACTAGAAAAAAACCCAAACCCAACACAAAAAAAAACCAAACATATTCCTTGCCTTCTTATGGAAAAGCTCCAAAATTTAGGTAATAGGTCAAGGCATACTTGAAGAAGAAAACAAACAGAACCCCGAGGAAAAGGTGACTGCCCAGACTCCAACCAACATCTGCCAAGCAATCTTCCAGAAAACAAGCTCCAAATTATGAAAGTCGTCCAAGGGGGCGAACAACCATCAAAATGAAAACAACACCTTTGAGAAGGCAGACTACAAATAAAGGTTTGCTCCAGGCTTGATAGGCAATAAGCAAGAAGTCAGACGAATTCTACAAAGTTGCCGAGGTCTTTTAGAGCTCTAACTCATGAGCATTTACATATCAGAACGACAAAATATCTGTCTCACCTCAGATCCACATCTATCTCTTTCAAACCCTTACAAAAGCCAAAAGGATAAGCTCCTCCCTTGCTTGCATTCTGTATCAGAGCCATTTCCCGTCTGGATCCCCACATTCACGCCTTTCTCCCAACACTGAAGAACTTGCAAATGTATGGTAACTACAGAGATGAGCTGCCATTCAGGAGTGGGGAGGGTCCTCAAGCTACCCTTCATACAAGAACTCGGAAACTTTCAGGTTCTGAAAGGAGACAAAAAGGAGCAGAAGCAACATTACCCCCTTGTGGCAGCAAAGCAAAATGGAAATAAGGTCTGAGACATTCGAAGGAGAACAGACCAGGTGTTTCTCTTCATAGCTGCTCTAAGGAGTGCTTTGTGCGGCCAGAAAGGCCATCAACACCGAAGAGAAACGAGATGAGCTGGAGTCACTGTACTACATGTGACTGGGTTCACATTACATAGCAAAAACAGGGCAGGGACCAGAGTCCTCAAACCAGACCTGACAAAATGAAAGACACAGATTTGTCCCTGGACCCTGTGACATGGTTCCAGGGAAGCTGGTTTCACATGTCACTTGTGCACAGTGCATCCAACTGACTAAAACACACCAAAGCCTTTGGTAAGCTGTGCCAACTTTACAGGTCAAATATTTGCACAGTACGGTGGACTCTGCCTTTTATATACTCACAAACAAAACAAAGGAGTTTATACAAGGGACCCCAGACAAGAACTCCCCCACTTCACACACGCTCACTCCTTTCTGCCTGTACGCATAACAAAAGTGTCACCCAGGATGGTTCAAAAGACTTCTCGGATTTTCAGATAACTTAGGTAATGTATCTTGTCTGTCAAACTAAATAGGTGAGGAAAGGTGAAAACATTATGCATTCATAAAATGCAGGCACAGAGTTACTCATACCACAGCCTACAGAATCTGACCTCTGGAATGAGTGCAGCAGAGTGGTTAGAGAAGTTTAACATAATTGCCAGACAAAGCTTCTTCATGGAAGAATAAGGATAATAAGCATTTCCTTGTGAAACATAAGTTTCATGCAAACCTGCCTGGCAATAGGACAGAGCACACCTTTCATCTGCAGCAATGTACTCAAATCTCTAGACAAAATAAACAGGTAAACCATATCAAAATTGTCCACTTAATGTATGACAAGCAGCTGAATCTATACAGAGGACAATTCTCCTCTTCCTTCTTTTCCCCATCTATCAGAATTGTTTCACAGAATAAGGTTTGAAATATCTTAGCAGGGACACATGTCACTACATGCTCCTTGCATCCATTCCAGAAATACTGTAGCCTGGAGTGCCATGACAGAACTCAGAAACAAAAATAAATTTATAACCTAATTATTTTCCTTTTTTTTTTTCTAAAAAACCCACACTAATTCTGTAGATGTCATTTGTGTCATACTAAAACAGCCAAAGAGAAAATCTGGATCAGTTTTAGTAGCCAGCATTGCACTGTACCTAGCATTAACTGATGAACTGATACATACTTCGGCAGAGATCACTGCTAGATTCTGTGTATCACTGCCTTAACAGGGTCGCACCACCTTCTCTCAAACAAGCAGCTGACTAGAAGAATCCTCTTTAATTCCCTCTTCAACTTTTCATTATCAATCTGAATCGGCCCACACAGCAACAATGGCTTAAAGTACTTAGACGATCTTCTCCCTCACTCAGATTACAGTATTAATACAGTACTTCCTCAACCCATTTTTTAATTTAATTTTTTAGTTATAAAAAAAATAAACTAGCTATCATCTGTTGCACAGTTATCCTTCCTTCATCCACATCTTTCCAATAGCTTCTATGACCAATTTTATGTGGCACATTTCACATGGCAACTTCAGAGATTTCTGAGATTCTTTTCACTTTGATGTTAAAAGTGAAGCAAGGACATCCACAGGGAAAAACCCCCTATCTTTGAATTAACGAGATCAGCCTGGAGAACCCCTGAAAAGCTGAAGCTCAGTCTCACGAACTTTTGCTTAACATAGACCATAAACTTTCCCCAAATTCATGCCTCACCAGCACAACTTCAAGAAGCACACAGCTCAATGCCACACTGCTTCCAGGCCAAGCTGAATGTGACAGGACTGCTTGTAACGCTGAGGCTCCCAGTGACATGCTTTTAACAGAGGTGCCAGAGCTATTAGCTAGGAATAGTGTCATTACATGCTTATTAATGTCTTTGTGATTAGTCCAAGATAATTAGCCTCGTATCATCAGAAAGAGCAGAATTCTCTCCTTATGCAGCTGACATAGTTGCGTCAACATGATTCAAAGAACAGCCTTTACTAAACTACCCTATTAACTTAATTGACCCTCAATGGCAATGTTTTCCCAGAAAGCTACTTCTCAACCAGGAAGGCCATGTCAGGGAATGAATCCTGCCCATGGACAGGGAATGAGAACATACAGTTTCCAGACACAATTTTTATCTTACATTTTTCAGCTGATCTTAGAATACAGAGCTCAATTGCCCAATGAGGACATCTAATGGAGAGATGAAGAACAGAATTATAAAACAGGTTCTGAGCACATCGTGGATTCCAGCACTAAGAATTAACCAGAGGCTGATAGTCACAAAATTACATCAATTGGAAGTGTGTATGCAGTTACCACTTGTACCCTCAGGTTCGAAGGCTTATCCTCCCCCTTCTATTTCCTCAGCACTCAGCATTACATAGCTTGTATCTCAGGACCCTTAGCCCCCATCTTTGCATGCTTCTGTAGCTCCAAAGGTTAAGAGACATTTTGAATTGTGCTGTGCAGAAGTGGTTCCAGCACGTCCCATCGTGAAAGCACACCCTAGGTCTGGGAGACATGAAGGCTTGGTGTGAGATGTTCACTCTATGCAAACTTTAGGTAAGTGGGTTCTTGCTGACTTGTTAAAAGCAATTCACAGGATATTCTGAGTTGGAAGGGACCCACAGGGATGATCAAGCCCAACTCTTAAGTAAACGGCCTGTATGGGGATTGAACCCACAACCTTGGTTTTATTAGCACCATGCTCTAACCCTACTGAGCTAATCCCATCTCCCACATTCTATAAAGAAAAATATAAACAGCTCATTTGAGAATGGCAGAAAATTACATCTGCAGGATACAGCTATCCTTGCATTCAGGGTTCCTTTTAAGGGAAAAGATTTCATAAAGTCCCAAGCCCCCCCGATGTGTTTAACAAGAAAAGAAATGAAGTTTTACTTCAAGGAAATTGCCACAAGCATTTAATACCAGACTGCCCACTGCTTCCAGCTTCTTACCTCAGAACTCTACAGATAACCTTAACTTCAGTTAGAAGGGAAGCAGAAACCCCTGCTGTGCCTGTTCTTTAGAAAGGCCTGGTAACAGAAGCAGGAGACTGGGAAAACAAAAGAGTCCCTAGGAGATTCTCAACAACCTCTGCCAGAAAGGTTTCACTAAAGGTTTCATCTTACAGGAATTCCTCTGGAATTAAGCTCATGCATCAAACTACCCACTCCAAATCGGAAGTCTCAGCGAAAAGCACCTGTTTGCTCAGGGGACCAGGTAGGCAAGTAATCCTTCACAAATGCTACAGCCACTGGAGCAGGCAGCAGCAACCACCACGGATGACAGGCAAAGTGACCCAGAGATTTAGTCATAGGACTCTAGTTGTTAAACTCCTGCAGGCTAGGGTGGATTGAATTTTATGCCTAAGGGCATTTTAAAATTATACAGCTACCACAAAAAAGATCATATCTACATATCCCACTACATTTCATTGTCCAAATGTGTGCCAACTGCCTGATCAATAAGAAGGTTATTTGCCCTGTTGTTTCTGACACTACAGTGACTCATCCCAGAAAACGAGACACAGTGGAGATGACAGAAGTATGTAACACTATTTCAAAAGAAAGATAACGCAAGACTTACTCAAGTGCCATTTTAAAGCTAACTTCGTCAGCTCCTTCTTACTTTTATGCCCTTTAATAGAGGACAAGAGGATATCTGACTTAAATTAACAGTAGGTAAGTTCAGGCCCAAGAAGTAGCTCCCATGTAATCAGCTTGCAACTCTCATTATGGCAGGCTGGAGCAAGGATGTAGAAACAGATGAATAATTTTATGATCACCACCACCACTTATTTGCTGTGCAACTACAGCAACAAGAAAGGCAGTCACTGTTCCAGCCTCAGTATAATCAGCTTATCCGAAGGAGAGAGGAAAGAATTCTCTCTCCTCAGGCATTCCTGTGTACAAAGCCTTCTTACTTAGTTACATCTGCATTCAACCTGGAAATTTTGCTTTTCTACAGCTCAAAGCATCTGTTTCAGAGAAACAGCAAGACTGGACATTTCCTCTGGTGAGAGCACAAACCACTTGACAGAGAAGATGTGAAACTGAAATCCAGTATGGAAACCCTATCCAAAGTACCAGTGTAGCTGTATCATCCACACAAGTCAGTGAAGACACTTTTACAGAAAGGACAGGTCTTTCCTGATGCAAGTTCAATTTAGCTTATCCTGTTTCTTGTAATGTATCTGAAGAAGAAAAATATCCTTCCGAAAACAAGAATCACCTTCTTAAAAAAGAAGACAGCAAAGCCTAAATTTTCATTGATCAGCATGTCCCCAACCAGCTCAAGTCAACAGAAGCCACTTTTAAAACTTACCTCTCTTATCAAGGGCAAACCAACTGCATATACCCAAACCACTGACACAGAGCTTTGACTTTTTTTTCTCCTCTGGGCAACACTAAGAAAATTATTGTTAACCCTTCTAACTTAACGACTTACTCATGCCCGGTTTTCCATGCCAACCCTGGGCAGACTCTCCATGCGTAGCATGTCATGATACGGGGTGTGATAAGGGGGCACAAAGGACAGCGCTAACGCATCCTGAGTTTCCACCCTTCTGCAGGGTATGGGAAACACCAGGAGCACAGTTCACCCCAGAGATCTGCTGCAAGAGCCCATCCTTTTGCCTGTCTGTACTACCATTGAGAGGTCCAGTCTCTGCCCTTACAATCTTCAGAACCCATCTGCAGCATGACAATGGCAGCTATAAACACATCAACACCAACATCTCTATTTTCATCTACATGAATAGCGTATGGCCATATGAGAAAAGGTTTTTAACTCTGAAAGTATTGAAAAGCCTCAGACTAGATGGGAAAAGTTTAAGAAAAAATAGAGGAGGAAGGACAAGCATGTATCTTACCTCCTGAGTGAATCCTCCTCTGAGCTTTCCTCAGGCATTTCCTGGTTTAAGGCCTCCTGTGATACATTCCCAGGTCTGCTTGAAGCCGACTGGCTGTAAACTCTTTCCCAGTGCCCCGTCTCCTGGTTAAAGACCACTCCCACGGTCCTCTCCTCCTGCGGGGTGGAAGAGCTGCCCAGCTGCAGTCTGCTAGAGGCAGGAGCTCTGCCCTCGGTTCTCTCTGCAGGCTGCACCTGGCTGGTATTTGGAGGCACACCCTCAAATGTGCTTTGGACCTGCCCTGCTGTGTAGCTAGGCGTGCTTCTTTCCCAGCGCAGCGTGTCATTGTTAAAGGTCAGCAGGTTATGACAAGCACGACAGCGGTTCAGGTGACCCCGGGACAAATTGGAATTGTTTTCACTGCTTTGTGGAGTCTGCTGATGGGAGGGACCCGGTCGATCAGGCTCAATGTTGTTGTTGAGCATTTCTTGAGCCTGTTGCGACTGGCTGGGCTCCCCACCAATCCCCTGATCTAACTCCTGAAGCCGGTCATATTCCAGGAAGAATCGCCTCAAATCACACTGGAGCTCATTACGAATGCTGGCCGGATTGCTCGGGCCAGCACTACTACCACTGTTCACCTCAGCCCCTGGGGCCAGAAAGCCCCTCCCTTCTGTTGCAGAGGTATAGACTGATGCCTGAGAACCTCCCTCCTGCTGTCTGAGCACGGACAGCAAGCTCACAGAGGAGGCACTGGTCCTAGGGGGAGGCATGGCTTCCAGCTCGGACCGAGAGCTCATGTTCAGCACCGTCCTGGACCAGTCAGACCCACCCAAGCCTGAAGCCATCTCTCTCGCAGACTGTTGGTACCGGGACTGGTGGCCTGCCAAAGACCCGCTGAGGGACCGCCGTGTGGGGCCCAGGCTAAGGTTGCGCAGGGTGTTGCCAGCAGTGCTGCTCTGAACTGTGCTGAAAGCAGAGGGCCTGTTAAGTATCCCCTGCTCCTCCTGTGCTACGGATGCCTGCTCTGGGGGTTGATAAGGCTCTGTCTGCACAGAGGAGAAGGAAGTGCCAGTGGCCCCAGAAGACGTGGAGGGTGCGTTTTCCTGGTGTGGGAAGAGAGAAGAAGGAAGTCTTGCACTAGAGCATCGGCTGCAAAGGCACAACATCCCCAGGTGCTGGCAGCACTCTGCTGTGGGATAGCTGACTCGCTCCCGGAGCCTGTTATAGACAGATGCCCTTGTGTTCTCACTGGCTGGAGGCGGAGGTGGTGGTGGTGGAGGCGGTGGAGGGGATGGGGTAGCAGAGTCTTGAACACTGTTTTGCTCTCCCACCTGTATGCCAGAGGAGCGGGAGGACAACATATGCAGGAAGTTGTGGAGGAGGGGTGTGCGCCTCACAGGCTGAGACGGAAGGATAGCGCGCTGACGATAATGAGGCACCTCTGTGCTGTCCACGGAGATTTCCACTTCCTCATCGCTCTGCAGAACGAAACAGTCAAAGTTCAGTCACCTCAAGGCAGAATCTTATACTTCCAAATAAACAGCAGAAAGTCAGCTACTAGCCCAGACAGACGAAAGGATGTGATAAGTCCCTTCCTAAAGGCCTTGACTTGGAGGAAACCAGTTGAGATGATTTCCAAGTTCATTTTATGGATCTAGACAACCTCCTACTACAGCCCAGTGAGCTTTCACAATACACTGTTCATACAAACAGAAGTATCAGCATCTTAGGATCAGAAGCTGAGGGGAGAATTGTTATTACCTCAAATAGCTTCAAATCCAAAAGAACATTGCAAGAGAACTGAAAGAGCAGGACCACTGGGACATCTGTCCCACCATTAGTCACACAGAGAGGGCAAAACAAACACACTTTGGAAAGCACTTTATTAGCCATGCACATAACACAAGAACATCCATGTGACCAATCAAGGTGAGACAGAACTCAGCTTAAGAAGACTTCGGGTTTCCAGAAAAGCACAAGGCTGCTTAGAAACAGACTAGGGCTAAAGTATATAGAGCATTTTGTAATTAGCCAGTCAATACAAGTACTGACATTCCCCTTACCTGCTGGTTAGAAGGGTTAACAATTGCTGTGAGCAAATAGTGTCCCAAGGGATCAAACCGTACCAGCCTAAAACAAAAGCAGTGCCAGAATATCAGTCATCAGTTCACATTCCACAATGACACAGGAAGCTGAACATGGCAGGGAAGAAAACCCCACATGACATGTTTGCAATGAGAACATTACTACAATATCATCATCTTTTTATGAAGGATGTCAAAAAGTTTACGCATTAAGAAGAACAAAATGTACCTATCTAGCTGAAGATCGCAGTTATTTTATAGGCCACAGCAACACTACACCAAAGTTAAAACTTGGAAGTAAGTACTGCTGTATCAATTGAAACAGCCAGGAAATTTAAATGAATACACACGCTTATATTACAAAATGGAATTTGGTACAAAGGGAGAGATTAACTTGCCTTAATGTCACATCATCGTCTCATTTTAAATTGCTCAAAAGAACACATCAAGTTTCCAGCAATCCAGTTTCCTCTACAAGTGTGCCAAAGTAATAGCTCAGCACTCTGTTCCAGCAATTGCTGGGTTTTCTCATCATTATGGCTGACAAGTTTAATTACTAAGCTTACAAATCAATGTGAAGTAGATTCTGGGCATTTAATGGACACATGTCCTACTACAAATACGAACAACCAAGCTGATCTATTACTTTCAGTTGCTTTTCTTTCTGCCCACAGAACTGGTTTTCTACCAGCTGAGTCAAGGAGCTGCAAGTAACACTTCTCTCCACTGCCTGAGTGCAGAGGGTGCAGCATCCCAGAGGAACCTCACACACACTTCCCGAATCCGACCATTTTTCACATACAAATGTTCTCTTCACCCAGAAGCAGGAGCTCACCTGACCCGCTCCATTTCACTGGCCGTTTTCACCACTGCAAAAGGCTCCCGACGACTCCAGTCCCAGAAATGTATCTCATTGGCAGTGGCAATCAGCAAGAGCTGAGCCGTAGGATGAAAAGCAAGCGATGCAATGGCATTGTTGCTATCTGTGAACCAGCTCTCACTTCCACCCTAGAGTGAGGAGTCAAGAACCACAAGCAGTTTATCAGTATGTTTGCGATCATTAAGTTTCCATGTACTTGCCATGCCTCCCAGACTGCCTAGAGCATTGGAAGTGATGTGCTGTCTTGGCAACAACAGCTGTTCCCATGCAAGGTCATGTGCCAGGTCTAGAATGTAACACTAATTGCAACAATGGCCACAGATGTATTTTTGTAGGTAAGTGTGTCTCAAGCAGCCTGTAAAAATGCTTCATTTCAAAGCAACCAGACAAGCCCACGTGTTTTGTCTCTGTACCAATCACCAAACTAGGTAGAGCAGCAGCTTCTCTAATGAATAGTTCAAATATGCTCAGTGGAGTAACAAATGGCATGTCTCTCACAAAGGCTAAACAGGCACCTTGCACAAAGTTCTCCAGCATCACTGTTAAGAAGCATGACCCACCTGGCAGGGTTGAATGAAGAATCTGTCACCTCCTCTCTAGACAGAAGAGGACAGCTATGGTCTGTTCTGTGCTTTTAGACACAGGTCCCAGAAAAGCTTCCACACAGCTCTCTTACCAGGTAACATTTGGAAAACAAACTCAGCCAAAGAAATTTACCACCCACCAAATATCAAAGGAACGTATGTTTCAGGAAAGACTTACATGTAAATCCCAAATTCTAACCTCTCCATCTAGACATCCTGAAGCAATGAGGCCTGGGATGGTGGGATGGAAGGTGACACACCAGGGAGTGCGGCGATGTCCAACCAAGGAATGAACACACTTGCCCGTTTTCACCTCCGTGATGTAAATGTTGTGGTTCACATGTGTGGAAGCCATTAGGGTCCTGAGAATGCAGAAAGTATGACAAACATTAGCACGAGAAGAATACAGCAAAATCAGACCATGGTTAGCTTCATCTCAACAAGGTCTGTTCACACTTAACCCAGCAGCTCTCCCACACAGAGCTCAAAAGATAAGAGGCTATTGTTTCACCAATGGTCACAAAGCTTCCTGTAGCCAGATTTCAGGGTCCATGCAAACATGAGCTCATCTGAATCTGCAAGCACAAATTTGACCTTGAACGTCAGAGTGAACATGCAGCTCAGAAGGCACTCTTGAGTGACAGTCTGGGGCAAATAAATATTCCCAATTCTCCACACTGTCTCAACCACTGCCAAATCAAGTGATACTATGAGAGATCCCACCTCCATTTCCGCTTCCAATACACACATCATTCTGCTCTGTTCTTTATTCCTAGATATCCCAGTGAATGTGTCACATCATTTGGGCATGTTGTACTAAAACATCCTTTACTCCCTTTCGTTTCTTATGAAATCCCACGGTGTCTGCACAGATCCTTTTTCCTTAGAACTTTGTATCACTTGGGTACCTCAGAAATTAAACACCAACTATGCTTGAAGCTGTGAGATTAGGAAGGTGCATACATTCCACCCATGCGTGTCAGGAACCAGAAGTTTCATTCGGCTGTTCAGGACTGGACAACTCAATGGGCACAAGCCTCCATCACTTTTGTAAGTGTGGGAGACTGCTGAAACAGGGAACGAACTAGGAGTTAATTACCTGTCTGGACTAAACGCCAGCAAGAAGGTGGAGCGTGGACTGTCTGGTAACTCAACTTTCTGAAAAAGCCAACAAAGCAGGAAGTGTTGCAAGAGTCATATGATCGTACTTTAACTGTAAGCCACACAAACAACAAGGGGAACCCGCTGCAGGAACATATCTAGTATCACATCACTGCAGGAACTGAACAGAGCCAGAGAGCATATCAAGTGTAACACATCAAACGTACAATCACAAGACAATTTATTTCAAATCCCTGCCTCCCTTCCCCCTCTCCAAGATGAAGCTATGCAGCTCTATCCCACAACCTTACCTTGCCCTCCCATTTCATCCATCGAGTTTTATCCTCCACCAACTCCTGCAGAAGCCGCTGAGCACCCAAGGCTTGGGTACCCCGTTCCCTACCCCACAGGATGCGGACAGCGTTCTTCTCTGGGACAACCTTCATGGCTCTCAGGTGCCAACACCACGCCCACTACTGAGAGGAGACACCAGCAGGTTCCAGATGACAACCACCACCACGCTACAAACAGGCTATCCACATTTCAGTTGTTTATCTTCATGGAAACCTAAAAAGATAAGAGACTGATAAGGAAGGCAGCTCTTACCTTGATCACTCAGACGAAGTAAAAGCTTTAAATACCAAAAATACTAGATTTGAGAGATAAATCTTTCTTCTTACGCAGCCTTTGCTACCTGCTTCCATTATCAAGGCCCCACTTTGACATTTCTGCAGCCAAAGATTACTTCAAAAGCATCCAGCTCTTCCCTTGTACATATGCCCTAGACACACTACACATAAGGAGAATGAAAAATTGACCTTCAGACTCTTTCCCTTCATCTCTTGCTGTATATAATAAAGAAAAAAAGATTTATGAAGATACAGTCTTTACACCCTTAGGTCCTATCTGGGAAGGGTGTCTAAAAGCTAGAGGAATAGTATTACCAAATTGACAATATGACAGAGGAGTCTCCCAGGAACTACTCAAATTTCAGTAACAGGTCAAACTGTAAAAGTCAGACGATTGATAGACCTCAAGCCCAAATTATTTCCAACTCCATCAACAGCTTACAAAACATGAAAACAATGATGTATGGGACAGCTCCATCATGATTATTCCTTCGTCTGCACACCATCTTTCAATCTGCATTGCTCTTAGAACAACAGTTCACCCAAGTAATGCACAGTAGCAAAGAATAATGCTTTTAGAACACTTTGAGCTGCAAAGGAAAGCTTTAATACCCATTGTCTACAAAAAAGCTAAATAAATATAATAAATAAATAATATAGTGACTCTAATAGCAACCAAGTCACACAGCTTTTCAGTGGCATCGTACTTAGGAGTTTGCAACAAAAAGCTCTCCAGAAAAGTTTCTCTGAACAGATAAACCAAGAAACACTGCTGCAATGCTATTACCTTCTGATCCCAGCACAGTGTGCATACTACTCTGCCATCTCTTGATAACATGAAGATTTGAAGGTAAATTCTACTCTGTTCATGTTACACTGAATGAAACCATCAATATTCAATAGAGAAGGAAATAGCAATTTAAAAAAGCAAGAAAACACATAAAGTAGAAAAAAGGCTCATATGTGCAAGAGACAAATTGTTAAATGACAGAACTCAGAACGGTCATTAGCAAAACTTTCTTTCCTCCCACTCTCCCTAAAAAAACCCTCCTGAACAGACGATTAAAGACAGCTGCATCTTACAGGGAGGAGCTGTCTAAAGAGATAAGCCAGGAAAATGAGTTCTAATAAAGCAGACCAGTTTTTATTCGTAGAAGTAAAATAAAGAGTACTGAAATGAGTAACAAGTAAAGGCATCCATCTTCCTGGAAAAGAAATTCTCCACAGTGAAAGTCAAGCTAGCTGGAAATTCCCTGATGCTTAATGTGAACAGCATGGGGATAATGTATTTTAGAGAAGCTGAACTCCACAGTGCACAATAAGCCTTCTTTTGAGAATCTGTGAAAGTCAGCCAAGCATTAAGTAGGAATTATTCTACAAAATAAAAGTCTTACTGGAAAGCAACACAGAAACTGAAGATATCATGCTGCACAAGAATTCTTAAAAATAACTGTACAGATAAAAAAAGTCCAGATCAAAAAAAGCTAGAAGAAGGATAACTGGAATAGATACATACAAAAGCACAATATAATACAGGAATCCCTAAACTAAAAATCATCTTTAACTAAATGCTAATAAATCCTGATCTGGATTCTGCAAACAGCCCCAGGCACACATGTTCAGAAATGACTAGATTCAGATGGTAAGCAGCATGGAGAAGGACAGCTCAGAACAATACGGGCAACAAAAAGTCTACTTTACAGGAGGAAACTGTAAATCTAGTTTAACTCTTAATCTAGTAAAATTAAGAAAATAGTAGCTGAATATTCTATATGGGTGTATTCAAGGAATTCGGACTGCAGCAACCCAAGAATAAACATATAAATAGGACATCAATGGAAGAACAGTCCTGCAGCTGGAATAACTTGGAAGTTTGAAAAGTTTTAAAACATTAAGCTTTGGAATAGCCTTTCAATAGCTGCAAAGGATAAACCACATTAATTATCTGAGATTATGGTAAATTACAAGCAGGATAACCCAATCACTCATGAGAAAGAACAAGCTCTGACAACCTAGCAACATTTCAGTCCTATCAGAAGAACTAATGTTCCCTAAAGTACAATAGCAACTTGTACTATTCAAGTATATCAAGAGGTTTAACAAATGACTTAAAGTTTATTTATGCCATGGACAAGTCTACACACTGTAAAATAAACGGGGCGATAACTCCTACAACTGCAGTCAGTGAAGTTCTAGTATTCACCTTACTGAAAGACCAAGTCATCTCCACTATATAAAACCAACTACATACCTTAAGACAGCTTAACTAAATCTCTGCATGTGTGTCCTAATTTATTCAACTAATCTGGCTATAACAAACACTTCATAGGTGAGCCTAAGTGTTTGAACTCGATGTTTTTCCCTCAGGGACTGTCCCTCGTTTTTTCAGCTTCTTCTGACTCATGCCTTTATTCCATTTTAAAAGTAAACAAAGGAAAACTCAGGGCTCTAATGCCTTCACAGTACCCTGCTAACCTGCTCAACATTTTTAAAAGCTGGGATCTCTTCAGAAAACACTGAATGTATCCTTCTTGAGTGATGCTGAGATTCCAGCATTACCTCGGGTCCCTTTGGGGGCCAAACTTTATCCTTTGTCTGAATTAGGCTGAACACAGTAACTGCTCCACTAGCTGGTGACACATTCAGCAACACTTCAGACAGGCAAAGACACTCAGAGCCTTCCAGAAGGCTTGATGCAGTGTAGAAAGAAACAGATGCAGTGCAGACACTGCCATTATCTTCACTCATTTTAGCAGGAAGACTTTAACCTTTCTATTGGAACATGTGCTTGGCTTCAGTTTGTTTTGGTGCGGGGTTTTTGTTTTTTTTTCCTTTGGATTTTTGATTTGTATAGGGGTTTTTTGTGAGGGTGTTAAAGGAGCCAATTTTTTCTCTAATCTAGTAAAGATACCCACCAACTCCAAACATTTTGCTCAAATATAAGTTGAACAATGACAGCATGTTATTAAATACCATTAGCAGATAAACCATTGAAGTACCAACCATATTTACAGCTACTCATTAGCCATTTGACTAACAAAGTTTAAATTAAATGCAGTGGGTTTGAAAATACTTCTTGGGGCTCAGCATAAATAAAACTTGCAGCTCACTGGATTGAACCTGTTCAGGCAAGTGGTGGACTGATTCAGCAACAGTGTCTATTACAAATACCCACAACTATCACAACTGATAAACAGCTGACCACCTAAAGAGGGATTGACACTGTTCTATTTTCTTCTTGTTGTTGAGTTTGTTTTGTTTTGTTTATTTGTTTTTTGCGGGAGGAAGGGTGATTTGGTTGGTTGATTTAATCAGGATGACCAAAAGTGTCCAACAACTGCAAGATTGCTGATGCCTGGAACGTGATCCAGAGCACCACAGAAAATTCTGAAAAGGGAGAGTCAAGAAATTTTTCTATAATTGGCAGCTTTCTTTCCTTAAGAGTTTTCTCCCTTCAGGGCATTTCAGGACAACTGCTGGGCTGTTTACAGTTTTGGAAAGAGCATTACACAGCCCAAACCCAAGCCTTTTACTTGCTTTGTACCAGCCATCCTCTAAGAAGCCTCAAGAATTCCCAGCATTACAGTAATGTAAGTTCACTTGTAATCGTCACTTCTACAGATGCTGGACCTCTAAAAGACCAAAGTGAAGCTGCAAATTGGTAATACTTCATAGTGGTACATGACCCCCTGAAAACACTGACAAAAAGGTAGGGAGAGAAGAGTAAAAAAAAGAAGCACGTTCAAGTTGCCGTATAGAAAGGATGTCAGGATATTTTATGCATTATGCAATGGCTCACCATTCCAGTTCAAAACTTCAGCACTTTACAGAGATGATGGTCCCATCTCTTAATGTGCCCGCTGTCCATCTTTTATGCTATTAATTTTGTGGAGATTCTGGTACCACCACACTGGGAGCACAGCTGGCTTTGATACAAAGATGAATATTGAATACTATCTCATGTTATTCCATTCTTCATGGGGCGAAAAACGTTATTTCATGCGGCCTTCAGCTCTCAGACTAATCTATTACCACTCCAAAGAACTTTGTGGTTGCGTGCTGAGCCCAACACTAAAAGCCTTTCCTAATGCATGTGCACAGAATCAGTGTAAACAGCTCCACCAGTGTTTAAAAAGGGAAAAAAAAAAAAAAAAGCTGCAATCAGTAAATGATATTTACAATGGGAGATCTATCCAGAAGATACAAACATCCAAATAATTTCAGAAAATTTTGCTGTCCAAAGAGATCTCATGTGACTGATGAAGAAAGAGGCAATATGAAGTGAAATATTAAAGCTGTCACTGACTTTGCAATCTGGGTTCCACAGAGAGAATGCGTTTTTAAGACTCCCTGTAAGGGACCACAGGAAAAAAACCACATGCCAGTAGTTCTGGTCTCCAAGTCCCTTTGTCAAGTTTTAAGACTTCCAGAACATAATGACTGTAAAACAACCATGATCCACATAGCTGATGTGCCAGGGCAAGCTGTATGTATACTTTGTATTAAGCGAACACGCATGTGAAAAAAAAGGACTCAAAACACAACAGAAGCAAAACTGTGGTGAACAATGAGGCATGCCACCGTCCTGCAAAACCACAAGCAAACTTGTCTCTAGAAAAGAAGAGGAAACAGATTATTACACTGAACTCCCCCAGCTCTGGCCAGGGGCCTACCTATCTTGAAAGCCAGAGTTACTTCTGTTTTCAAAATGTCTGTTCTTAAGCAGCGTGTCCAGCACTAACAATGCCATTGTAGTTATTCCAAACTGAAGTGCAGCATCTCAGGCTTTAACACCAGCAACATACCAAAAATTTCAAGAGAACTGTTTAATGCATTTAATAAATGTTAGTAATTTAAATTTAATAAATATTAGCAATAATTTAGCATTCTCACTATCACACATGTGGGTGGGTTCTCCAAGAGAATCAGATCATCAGACAGGCATGAAAACAGTGTATGCAGCACTACAGCCCAAATGCTTTATCTTCACTGACAGTGATCCCAGTGAAGGCTGCAGTCACAAGACAGGCTATTTCCTCTAAAGATTTTCTACAAGTCGGTTTCCCTCGTATTTTACACAGTTTAATTTTGAACCAAACTGCCTTATCAAGACCCCTTATGCTCTTCAGAAGCTCAAAAGAGCAAAAAGTGCATACTGAAAACAGCCAAGGATCATCTTGCCAAGGACTACAGACTACACAGCCCCTCCTTTTGCAGGCACTTCATTGATAAAACAATAAAATCTGGTTCTGACACCCACAGACAGGAGATCTCCAAGAACAAACCAGATGACTAGAACATAATTTGGAATATATATGAGCAATCACACAGCTCCAGGGACTTTCTAGTTCCCTTCCTGTCTACAATCTGTGTTTCCCTCCCTTCTTCAATATGGAGATTACGATGTCATCATTTTCCTAAATTGCATGAAACAATACCATGTAAGAAGCCCCCGAAATACTACACCAGATTGAAGACCTGAATTATACCTGCAGTTTTATTAAAAATACAGATTCAATCCATACCAAGTGTCATGCCATTCCCACTAACCCTTTTTGTGTCTCCATCTGAAAAACTGAGCAAAATTTTAAAAAAAAGTTTATGTAAAATGAAAACTAAAACACTGATTTGCCCTGTTTGCACTGCATCAACTCAGCTTAACAAACAAGATAACTCAAGGAGTCCTCATTTGCTAAGTAACTGAACTATGTAGCACTGGCATTTGAACAATGCTATAACAACAACCAAAATCAGCAAAAAATAGGTGACATGACTCATATCCCAAATAGTTGCACGGGTCAAAACATAAGTGTTGGAAGAACAAGACTATGTTCATTATTAAATGACAGGGCCATATGAATTTCTGGCAATGTACCTGATCAGCTATAGGTTTACATTTACTTCAAACAACATGATTTGTCTTCCCTTAACTCCATTTCCAGTAATTCCAAATCAGCTTTGAGACTGTCTGTAGAGGTATTAGCTCTTCTTGGGTTAAACACAAACAAACAAACAAACAAATAAAAAAAACAAACAAAAAAAACCCCAAACACCACAAAACATTTTGCATAGAGCGAACTTCAAGATACCTTGCAGTAATATCTAAAAGAACAAAAAACTGCAAATAAAGCTACATTGGACTAGAATATTTAAACAAGACTAACCCACAAACAAAAACAGTCTACAAATGGCTAACAACTATATTAAGCATGATTAATCAAAACAATGAAAAAAAGCAAAACTAGAACCCATTATTTTGTTCTGTTTCTACTTACGTGTCCTTGATTATGCTTAAAAAAAAAAAAAAGCTGCTTAATTTACAAATTTAATTAGAACAAGAGTCAGTCTTCGACTAAGTGCCCCTAAACATGGAGAATAAAAAACACTTAGGAGAAGTGAAAGAAAGTTTATGATGCAACTATCCAACAGAATCCAAAACTAATACCATGCAGGCACTTCCAATATATGGACCTGGTTCTACTCTTCCAAGTTTTTAAATATTCCCCAAAGTATTATACTGTAAGCTGAAGTTTTTCCTTGATTAAAGCCAGAGAGAGATGGAAAGTAATTCAAAAGCGCATTTTCTGTAGATGCAGTAGACACACTGCTCTAAATTGCACTTACTGCAATAAGTGTTTACACATAAAACAGGATTCCTAAAGAAAAATAACTTGGCTTAGTGCTTCATGATTGAAAAATTCAATGCTGTGTTTTAAACTGCAACTACAAACAGCTCCGGAAATTCAATTACATTAGAAAGATGTCAATAGTACTTTGTCATTTCAAGATCCTGTATGACTGCAACAAGGAGCTAATCGCCATTACAATCTTAATTTGTCTTCCCAGTCTGGATTAAATGAGCTAAATACACATAAAAGAACTTTTCAGTCAAAAGAAGTACATTAAAATTAGCTATTTACAGCAAAATGATGAAGACACGGAAGAGAAACTTGCAGATATCAACTCCTAAAGGTCAGAAAATGAATGGTAAATATAAAAAGGGAAGTAATAATAAAAAATGTCAGTGATCACCCATGTCTGGAGTCTGACAGATTCATTTACCAATGAGAATACGGAGCACTTTCATAACTATTATTACAAGTTCCACATAAACTTAATGAATTCTTGAGAAGAGAGATATTAGTTTCAATCCAGAAGACAGGAAGAGTATAAATATAATTTCACAAAACTGTAAGATAAGTCAAACAGCAGAACTGAGATCTGGAAGATTAAGAGTTGGTTTCCACAATTTCATACTCAAACCATAGCATCTTTTGTTAAGTACCATACACAGCAGGAAATGAGGGACAGAGAGAAGAGAAAGCCAGAGCAATAGAGAGGCAAACAGAACAATACAGAATTCAGATTAACCCTTTAAAAAATTATTCTCATTTAGATAGAAACGTAAAAGAATTTTCAATTCAAAATCCCATTATTTACATTAAAAGTCGCATCAAGGTTCCTCAAGCTCAAGGGCCACAGCCAACTGCCCCCGAGTGACATCACACATTCCACAGAAATGTGGGAGTGCCAACACCACAGAGCAGCAGAAGCAGCATCATGTACCCCCAAGGTGAAGACAAAGTGTTCTATGCATTCAAGGCTGCACTTAAAGAATATGCACCTTATCCAAGTAATACAGAAAAAGCAACGAGAAGCAAGAACATGTTCTAGAAAACACGGGTCATATAATTTCTTGCTCACATGGAAATACAGTAACAAGACAAAAAGCAAAAATGATCCACACAGAAGCTGAAGTCTTCACACAAAGATGTATCAGAATTATAGAAGAAGTGGGAGACAATGAAGATTTAAACTCTGAACAAAGAAACACAGCCAGTTCTTGACACCACTGCCCTTCTTGGCCCTAGACTGAGTCTGTGGGAGAATTACAAAGGGAGGGGGAAAAGTGTCCAAAACATGAGTCAGAGACTCCTCTCAGCAATTCTACACTGCTCAAGGTGGAGAATTAGTAATACAGACCAGGAAGAGGGAAGCAGGAATCACTCTGCAAGGACAGCCCAGAACACCTCACTGAGAACATCTGAAGTGGAGCTGTGCGAGCACACGGATTAAGATGATGCTCTCTACACTCCAGCCTGACACCTCATCATCCTGTTCAACAAACAGTTCACAAAAACTGGAGACAACAAACAGCTACTAGACAACAATCCCAGTCAGAATTCTTAACCAAGTAAGTCCTGAGATGCAGATAAGTTGTGCTTCCTCTTGTAGAGGAAAGCAGGTCTCCACTTGTTTCAAGCTACCCAATCAAGGGGTCTTTCATTAGGCAACTACTATATCCTGTAATAACCTTCCAGTAAAATATTTCTAATATTAATCCTCTTCCACTGCATATCACATTGTCATTCACTTCCGTAAACCAAAATTCTTCTGTCCTTGCCTTACTAATATTTTGTTTCTATCACCCTCCTTGCTAGGATAGCACAGGGCTACTAACGCAAAACTATTACCAGGCACTATGCCATTTATCAAGCCCCCAGAAACTCAACAGGGGGAAAAAAAAATACCTTAGTGCTGTTTGCATTAGCACTACTAGTAACTATTCACATCAACATTAACCCTGCAAGACCCATGAGTTCAGTCAGCTTGCTAACTATGGCATAAAAGATACTAGAGCTTCTTTCCAGAAGTTTCTTAAAAAAATAATTATTCAAATGCCAAACTTCTGGCAGAAGGATAGCAGCAGACAGAATCATTGCTTGCCTTCTTTAGAACTGGTTGTTACAGCTGCATAAAAGTCAGAAGTGCTGCTCGGAAAATGGAAAAGTAGGAAACAGCCAAACAAGAATCTAGAGGGTCAGTTATGACTCAGAAAAGGGCAAAAGAAAGAAAACTGAGAAGAAGCTGTCAGCAAAGTAAACATTCGGCAGAAACTGCTCAGCAACTCAATCTGAAAAAGCATGTCCAGATATTTGGATCAAAATACATTTTTCATTCCAAGTGTTAGGAAAAATATAAATGCTAGTGGACGGCCCTACTCATTAAGAGCCACACTGCCACAAATAACACACTTATTTGTGACCACCAAAATACAAATGAACCAAGTTTTTTTAAAAATTACCCAGAGAAGCATTAATTGAGGACTCCAGAACTGGCACACAAGCTACACTGAAGAGTTATGAATGCTAGGAAATGCATTACAGCAGCCCTTCAGAACACAAAAAAAGGATTTTAAAATTAGCAGAGAATTCCAGGTCCTGTTGCCTGCATCACCCATAAGGCATTCGAATCTGCGTGGATTTAACCCCATACCACATTCTGAAAACTGACCCAACAACAAACTTAACAGACCAGTAATGGACTGGCAATAAGCGCAGGTTACCAGCAGGTCATTCTTAGGTCCCTTTTTAACATTCCCATTAGCAATTTGAAAGAGGATGGGAGTGGCAAAGGCAAAGAAGCCAGATGACATTTGCAGAGGACACCAAGCTGGGTGGAGCAGTAAACAAAGGCAAATATAGAAAAACACACCGAGTTTTTAAATAAAGACCAAAGAACACTTTATATAGAGGAGAAAACGGAGCAGCACTGAGCACTGACCATATTTACACAGAATTCACATTCATACAACTGATCTTCCTGAAGACAGGCTTGCATCTAGATAACAATTCTTGAATCAGTCTGTTACCACAGAACAATACTCGAAAGTGTGTAGTGAGAAAAGCTACTTGTAACCACATACAGGATCACCTGAAGATGAAAAGCTGATTTAGTGCAGGAAAAATTGCTTCCCAAAGGCAGCCGAACGCATGGTATTGACAGGATCACAAGTAATACAAAAACCACTACACGAACACTACAGACATTTATGTGTCGTCAGGAAAAATGTGGTAGGTGACAACAAAAACGTTCCCATAGCTGGTGAATTAGCTGGGTTCGTTTCCTCACAAGACAAGATGTAACCAGAGGCACACCTAAACACATTTTATGCCAAACGCTACTTTCACAAGCAAGTGTTCCGCAACACACGGTGAAAAACAGGAGAGATAGAGCAGACAACACTTGCTGCACACTTTATTTGGGTAAGGCCGGAAAACAACAACAATAAAAAAAGCATTATTTCAAAGCAACAGCCCCGGAACGCAACCGGACCGACCCGGACCACGGGCCCCAGGACGGGGCCGTGGGGGCAGCAGGAGGGGCACGGGTGATGGACAGGAAAGCGCCAGGCACCCAAGCTCGGACAGAAAATCCGGTTCGAGGCACGCTCAAGAGGGCGGCAGCGGGGCACGGGCTGCTCTCCGGGACTGGAGAACGCTCTCCCCGGGGGCGCCCGTCCCCGCCGGCCGGCGGGAGGCAGCGCCGCGGGTTTCGCC